>NDXZ01024822.1:0-16853 GCA_003055125.1 Paykullia maculata | reverse complement strand
CCGTGACCATATTCATTCAAGTTTTTTCTTTGCGTGTACTGGGCACTTAAACCTTAAATACTAAAGTTTATCTGACACAAAGTTTAAGGTCTTATCGCAATACAGATTAATAAAAGGTAGTTGATGCTTTATTTTACAGAATTCAATAAACTAAATCGTCATAAGCAATCAAGCACATCTTTGCTTTTGAATTTTGTCATATAAGACATTCTGAAAACCCACATTTTAAAAACTGCATGAACATACTTCAAGAAGTTTCCAAGAAAAAATGTTATTATAAATCAATTTATCTTTTGAAATTTTTAAAATATTTTCGGTCGGTTTTATAGGTTAAAAGTTAAATTTTTATAAGTAAATAAATAATGGCATTAGATATCTTAGATGGTTATATCTGTCGCTATCTATGCATTATTTAGTGAATGGTATTGTGGATTTGAATGCCTTTTAGTTATTTATTCTGTTTCACGATTCATTAAGTGCTCGAAAATATAAAAAAAAATTTACTCTTAATACTTGCATAATTTGGTTAAGGGATTAAAGTATGTTCTAGTTTAAACAAAGGTTATGCCATTCTAAGAAGGGATTAGAAATTTCAAAAACTCTAAAGAAAAACCAATTCAAATGTAAATATAATTTAATGATTCCGAACCAATTTAGTTATGTTTGTCTTTGCTTTCACAGAAAAAATTATCCGCACTTCTTTTCAATTAAGGTGTTATTCGAATTCAGAATTAAATTTAATAGCGGTTTTATTTCAATTTATTACTTAATCAAAAGTTTTATTTTTTTATATTTTTTTTCAACTAGATGTTTTATTGAAAAAAATTTTTTTTTAATAAAATAATTAATTCATTCAATCAATTAAGACAATTGAGTTAAGCTCCTTTTGAAAATATTGGTTTTTTACCATTCAAGTTTTAAAATATTAAAAACTGATTTTGCTTTTTAAAATTTTTTTTGGCTGCATGGTGTAGTTGTTAGAGCGTCAAACTTTAAAACCGAAGTACCCCGGTTTGAATTACGGCAGAGGAAGAGATTAAAAAAATTAAAATTAAAAAAAACTTAACTTAACAAGGATCTGTACACACCATCCAATCGTATGAGACGTCGAGGCAACGACAGATGGCGCAAATTTTTTCTTTTCAATGACATTGATATTTTTTCAATTAACATTTTGATTCATTCAATTAACAACTTGTTTAAAATCATTTATTTTTTTAATTAAAATCTAAAATTTTGTTAATTGAAAAAAAATCGCTGTTTTTATATTTTTAATATTTAAAGTAATTCATATAATCATTTTGGTGATAAGTGCAAATTTAAACAATTTTTCCTTGGTTGAATCATTTTGATGATTTAAACAATTTTTTAGTTTTTTCCTTGTTAAGACCATTGATTATGGATCAATACTTTAAAAAAATAATTTTACAACAACATTTTTTATTTTATTTTATTAATTTTTATTTATTTTATTTTTATTTTAATTTATTTGATTTTATTCTCTTTGATTTTATTCGGTGAAAATTAAAAACCATCCGTCCTACATCCTAATATTTGTATCCAGTACATATGCAATTATAAATTTGTGTATCCTTATATGTATACCATGCAGTTGTAAAGCTTGCTTTATAACTACTAAGTCAGTTCTTAAGATTGTAAACAGTTCTAAGTTCTACCAAAATTCCAACACAGATAATAAAATCGTTGCTGATTTTAAAATTAATTTTGTTTGGCTAGTGTACGGTATACTAACGCCTTTAAAGAATTCCTTATTATTACAATTTAATTTTCTTATAAGTCAGAAATTAATATCCAGCTCCAGCCCTTTTAAAAATACTTAAATATGTATGTCTACATAAGTATTCGTTAAGTGTTAAAGACAACCAATAAATAATAAGGTTAACACAATCCAAACTATTTGCTCTGTTTACACAAATGACCCTCTTATTTGCCTTTTTATTTAGTTTTGTTTAATCTCTTATGCTGGTTCCCTTAAAAATGTTAGCATCTAAATTACTTTCTAATTTGTCTTTAATAAATACTAATAATGGCTTTGAATAATTTAAACACATTTCTTAATATGAGAATAGTCATACAAACTACAGGGTACAAACCATTTGTGAAAACATTTTTTAAAGGCTTTATTTAATAAGATATTTGGTAAAATTGTGCTAATTACTTATTGACCACATACAAATATTAGTCATACATTAGTCTTTTTATTAGGCTTAGAAAAAAAAAATTGTAAGAAAAACAAATTACTTTTATATGAAAATTTATTTACTTATAACTTAACACATTTTTGCAGGTTTATTTTATTATCTTATAGATATTAACATCATAAAGATATTTTGACAGTTAATTTGTACATGCTAAAGAAATTAGTATAATAATTAACAAAGTAATTTATTTTGTAGTTGTTAAATATGTGTTGCTCAATACTGAACAAAAGTTAGCCACTGGAATTCGAAGAAACTAGTGTCATTAAAACTTTCATTATGTGTGTCAGTTTCGTTTCCTATAATAATTGAAAAACAAAACCCTAAGCAAGATTTTTGTATAATAAAATTTGAAAGCATTAAAAATACTATTATATCTTTCTATGTAAAACATCCAATCTCAATCTGTAACCACCAAGACAACGAGATATTATATACAATCTCTAAAAATATATTTTTTAAAACCTATTTTCTTAAATTCTACAAAAAGTTTAATGGTCAATCTCAATCCAGAAAGGAACTAAAGATATTTAGCGTAATTTTGTAAATTTGACCAGCTCCGTAAATAATTCGAATCGTTTAAAGCAACATTGCAGTTTAACAGGGCTTTTAAAAAAAAAATGTTTAAAATAGATTTTTACCTTAATGGACTAATCAGTATTGAACTAGTACGTAAGTCACAAAGACTAAAAAAAATGGTTGGGAAATTTTAATTTTGTTTCTTTTCACCCCTTAAAAATTTATGCAGATTTACCCAAAAAAAAAAAAACAATTGTCTTTAATATTTTTAACTATCAAGGGAAATTTTTCTATAGCCTTTAATTAAATCATTCAATAATAATAAACATTTCCCTCGTTTTCTATACGAACGTCATACTTCAAAAAATGTGGTATAGAGTAAAATTTGAACTGAATCAGGCATTTGCAATTGTTGCAAAATATGCAATTAAAAAGAAATATATAAAAAGAAAAACACTGATCGTTTTTCGAGGCAGTTTTACATAAAAATATTGTAGGATCAACGATGCTAATAATCCAGTGTTTTTTTAAATGCTACCAAGTTTATAAGCATTTCTTTCGAGATATATACTTAATAGATATTTATATATTTTCCAATTGTTTTAAATTTAATAGAAATTTAATATTTTTTGAAAATTGCAATTTATATTTTTTAGCCCACAAAAAACATATTTCGAGCCACAAATATGTGTTATTAAGTAAAAGTATCCGACATTTGAGTTACCACAACCCTAAAACAAAAAAGCGATGTCAAAACTTTAACAACGTTATAGTTTGCAATTACTCAAACGATACGAACGATGTGCTATAATGTACAGAAAAATTTTGTTTCTGGCCCGCAGTCAAAAATATCATTCAGTAAATTTTTACAGACAACCAGCAAACTAGGAAAAATATTATTAAAACAACTCACAGAATATGTTGCTACAATATATAATCCAAATACTTTATATTAAAAGGATTAACTTTAATTTCAACTAGCAAAAATGCTCGTATAAAACTAAGGAAACCTTCTTACATTCTGGCAACGGCAATTAACACAAAATGATAAAAAAAAATAGTCGTATTAAATAGTTGAAGTTATATCCTGTCATATACCACCACTAGAAAAGGAAAGTTCCGACAAGGACAAAAAATTTAAATTAAATAACAAAGTTAGCTCTTGTTTGGTATTGTTGCGGTTTTTGACCATCCACACACACACACACACTTACAATGGCAATAAAATCTACATGACATTCATATACATACATATGTACTGCTATCAGCCATAAACAAAGGTAATAACAATGAATATTAAGAGAGTCTATGCTACATAAAGCTCACATACCACCCAGTGTACGTAAGTATATATGTATGTATGTATCTAGTGCTTTATGAGTTTTAAGAGCATACCCAGCAACAACTTTTTGAATTTGTGTAAAACGTGGTCATTATTATTGTTATTAAGTTACGTACTTAGTTTAAAGGTTTTAAAAATCATTTTCTTGAAACACAGAATAACGACTTACTGCTAATGACCTTAGTAACTACTTATTTTATTATTTACTTTAAACTTGTAATGGCTTTTATAACATCCCGGCAAAAAAATAATTACTTATTCAAGTTATATCTTCGTATTTGGCAAGTGCACTGGTAAGCGTAGGTTATGAAATATTCAACAACTTAAACAAAAAAAGTAATTTTTCAGTAAAATAGTAACTAGTTTACGTATTTTTTCGATTAAACTTTCTAACTTATGTTTTTGCTGGATAGTTCTAACAAGTTACAGTATAAATTACTATCTCTCGCCCCACAAATAAATTCTAAACTACAAATTTGTATGTAAAGAAAGGAAAGGAAAAAGGGATAAACTGATTGGCTAGCAATATTGCTGGTTTGTTGGCATAAACCAATTACAACATGTTATCCCATAAAATTCGTCAAAAGGCGGTTTATTGCACGATCTTGGTAATCAATTTACTTACATTTTAGCAGCTATTAAAATGGTTTTGTTTGTGCCAACAAATTTGTTAGGAGAAGAGCTGTCATTTACGTCATTTCCCTAACGCTGCTTTGGTTTGCGGGCATGAGCAAACCCTTGATAAGTCAGTTATAAAAATTACAGAAGTTATTTTTCATAATAACCTTCTCTTTGTGGTAAATGACTTGTTTTTGTTTAGCTACCGGTACACAATTTTTAACCGAACGGTATAAAACTATTAAATACTGATAAATATTAAGGGTAAAATCAACTTAAAAATATGCAATTAAAAAGACGAAGTGCGCCATTAGTTGTACAATTTGTCATGTATAAATCACCATAAAATCATTATATCGGTTTTCTTTCTTACAATAATTCAAAACTCCTCGTAAGTATTGATGATAATTTAAAAAAAAATATTTAAAATTTGTTTACAATTAAAGAGGATTTACTGTAGTTAACCTAAAAAACTATTATTCAGATGGTTATTGTGGAAAGGTTTTATTGCTTATAACGTAAAAGAAATTTTTAAAACTTCTTTATTTTATTAAGCAGTTCCATTTTAAATAAAGAATTGTTTTCATGGTAATCGCTTTAGATAAAATTTAACATACATGTGGAGGATACGTTAGCATATACTACATACATACATATGAACTCATTTTATTTTATTATGAAAACTGTAACAACTTTATGACCTTTAGTTTGCTTTTAAATTTAGTTAAAAACGCCATAACTTTGATTCTGTTTTCTGTAAAGAAATGGAATAGTTTAATTATTAAAAACTATTAAACTTCAAAAAATAATAAAAACATTCCATTTTTCTAAATTGAACAAATGTTTCATTTTTATACCCTACACCACTTAATGTGGCAGGGGTATTATGAGTATACGCTAATGTTTCTAACGCCAAAAAATTGTCACACCCACCTTACATAAAGTCGCTAGACTAGAAATCGCTTTTTCAGTCGAATAAGGTTGTCCGTAAGCCCGCCCGTCCTTGTTATTAAATTAATTCAAATATACATTTTAACGCAATTTTGATACGCATTACTTTGTTGGCCCAAGGTTGGCTTACGTGGAAGTTTGCTACACGCAAACTGTCGAGTAGAGACTAATGACCCCGTTACCAAGGACTACACTCTTGATTTTGGGTATAATTGTTTAGTAACTAAAGCTAACTACCAAGAAGATAGCTAGAAAAAATTAAATTAAAAAAAATTAAACCACACAAGTAAAAAATGTGCTTAACAAATCTTTTCAGGGAATATTCCCATATAAGTCATATATACAAAAATAATCTCTAGACTTACAAAAGCGTTAAAAATATTGATAACGAGAAATAATTATCTTTCTGTCGAATTTAATAAAGATAGAGCTTTAAGTGGGTATAGCTTTCATATATGTATAAAAGACAAAAATATCGAAGTCAGTGAATGCAACATAATTCAGTTTTACTTAAACAAAAATCTCTATCTAATTTTGTAATGTTCGGTCAATATAACGCACATTCCCGAAAACCACCTAAGCTCTCATAAAACTGCTAAAAATATTTAAATCCAGTTGAAGTTCGCTATAATTATATTAGATTTCCTCCGATATATTTTCTAGTTCCCACTTAACGCCAAATCTCAAAAATCGCCATAAGCTCAGAGCACTGTTAGACATACATTTAATTTTTGGCTTCCTTTCGTCTTAGATCGGAGTCGCAATAAAAATTCTGAACAAATATTTTTATATTTTTTATTGCTGTGTAGGGTATATTATGATTGGTCTTAAATGACTATAACTACTATAAAACTACTTTACTATTTCCAGCCAGAAGGATAATTTAGTTGTCCTGGCTTGAGAACATTTTTTCATACATATTTTAGGTTAATAAAAGATTCAGGAATTTAGCAAAATGTCATAAAGCTTCAGAGAACATCACACAAACAATGCAAATATATTTACGTAAATACAAACGTTTGAAAGAACTTCAAATTTTGCAATACCGACTACATATGTACATGGGTAGTAATCCAACAGGTTTATCTAATATTTATCTTTAAAAAAAATTTTAGAGATAAAAGTCGATTGAGTTTGGATTTAAAAAAGTTTCACACACAGTTTGAAATATTAATTTCATTATATTGAATTTATCGGATTCCGTATGGTACGTAAAACTGCACTGTTCTTTGTCTGCGAACAAAGCTAGATAAAAGTAACAGGAGTTGTTGTGAGATACTGAAATTTAGTATTTAGCTACATATATACTATATTGATAAGTATAACAAAAGTTTAAAGCAAAATTAAAGCCTCTATGTGTCTTTTTTATAAAAATTCCGCTACACTTCAGACCCAAACACCTCATTTTTACAATATCTTTTAGAATACAACTATTCATTTTTGTTCAAATTTGTATTTGAATCACAACTAAGAGTAGGGAAATTCTTTTATATATATTATTTCTAAATGCGAGGATTATAATTGTTAGTATGAGTTTTGTCGTTTAAAATAAAAAAAAATAATGAAGTTATTAACAAA
The DNA here is from genome assembly GCA_003055125.1 of Paykullia maculata. Lineage (NCBI taxonomy): Eukaryota > Metazoa > Arthropoda > Insecta > Diptera > Rhinophoridae > Paykullia > Paykullia maculata. Next base: position 9,626 of record NDXZ01024822.1, on the reverse strand, counting down.
ATAATGCATTTTATTGTAAAAACGTGTAAAGTTAGCTTTACTATATTTTTACTTTTATAAAGAACACTTTCTGACATCAAAACTGATTTCTGAACAAAAAAAATAGCGCAAGTATACACAAATACTCATACATACCATTTATACATTAGGGTGGCACTTATTTTGCAAAATGTCCAATTTCGAGAAATTCACATATGGTGAAAATTTGAGTCAAATCTGACACTATTAATCTGCGGCGCACAGATGTCATAACTCAAATTTGAATAAATTTACATAAATATTTTAGAAAACGAGTACTTCTAATCTCTTTTTTTCAAATATTGTAAAAAAAAACGGAAAATAAGTTTCTCATCGCTCATTCTTCAAATTCTGATTATTATGACCCTGGGGTCAGAAATGACCCATTTCAAAAAATGTTTTTTAATTTTTTTTTAAATATCCTTAAATATCTAAACAAATGATACGATAGATACTTGTATGTATGTATGCATGTCTAAATATTATAGAAATTAATTGTAATTTCTTTTTAAATTACGCCAAAATAATTTTTAATAGGTTGAATAAGAAAATATGCTGCCTAGAATTTTTAGGGAAATGTTATAGATATACCCTCATATTCATAATAAAATTGTAAATTTGTTGAAAAAAATTTAATTTTAATTTTTAAATTTAAATTTAATAAATTTAATAAATTTAAAAATTGTTTATAATATTTGGAGCATAGGGCGCCAAATATTGGGGATAATCTTACTTAAGGGTGACTCTAACATAAATTTTAGTCAAAAAGCTGCTTAGATCCCACAAAAGGGCGTGTAACTCCAATAAAAAAGAGTACTTTATTGCTTATTTAAAAAAAAACTGAAATACTAAAACTATACAATATCTTTTTAACTTAAGTATTTTTAAGACTAACTTTCTTATTAATTAAAAGATTTGATATGATATTTTTATTATTTATATTGAAGGAACTATAAAATTTATACTTTTAAACCTAGGGAGAATCACGTCAAGTTTAATTAAATTATCTGATAAAAGAAATTGGTCAGAACCAGGGCAAGGAGCGTGACAGCTTCTATACAAAGAAAATTCATTTCAAGAAATTTTTTATTACCACTTCTTGATTAGTACTATTGAAGTTGGATGTTCGATGTACTTATCATCTATATAACACACAATTTATATATATGTATGTATGTATGTATAAAAAAGGACATTGTATAATTCGTTTATTTTTTTATTTTTCATTATTGTGTAAAAGAGATATTTTTTGTTTGTTTTAATCTGATGATGAAACCATAGCTACTTTTGAAAATACATTTCTCTTGGTAAGTGTCGGAAATAGTTTTTATTAATTATCACAATTTAATGAACTTAAGCCAAAGTAATAGTAATTAAGAATATAATATTTATTATACCCTTCACCTAAGGTGATAAGGGTATATATTAGTTTGTCATTCCGTTTGTAATTTCTTCAATATTCATTTGCGACCTCATAAAGTATATATTTTCTGAAAACTTATAGATAGGGAAGTCGATTTAGCCATGTCCGTCTGTGTATCTGTCCGTCTGTTGAAATCAACTTTTCTCAGCTCCCCGATGTCGTACGGACACGGTATTGGTATCAAACGGTCAGAAATTTTCCCGAGATGCTTGCTATTGAAATCACCAAAATCCGACAATTACCGAGATATACACACATCGATACATACATTTATACACGTAGTGAAGGGTATATAAGATTCGGCATAGCCGAATATAGCGCTCTTACTTGTTTTTATACCATATATAAGCTTGTGTTTGTTTTTAATGCAGAAAAAATATTATCACACCTACCAAGAATACCTAAAAGTACTAACTGCTCCTTAAATTTAAAAAAGCCGGTCGAAATATTTTTACTTCTGAAATATTTTAGTACATAAAACGCATTTCCAACATTTTCTATTAAAAAAACAACAAATATTATCAATTTGTTTTAAACCCGAACTCTGGCAATAACTGAATAAAACATCGATACAATAAGGATTTGATAATGTACATACCTATTGCATACTTTTTATTTAGTTTCAAAACGAACATTTGAGCAAGGTAATACATGTGACACTTTAGCCTTCTTACTCCCTATGCTTCATCCACATAAGCGCCACCCAAACACACTCAACAGCAAAAATCCCCTTTTTCCGTTTATATGAACACAGAACTGTTGTCATTTTAGAGTTTTTTATACATATTTGTATGAATGTACGTGTTTGTATGTATGACCCTGTGTGCGGTATGTACTCTATATGGTTATTATACATGGTTGGGCAATTGTTAATGGTCAGTACATACATTTCCATATGGAACATAAACGTGGAGCTGTTGACACATTTTGTTACGTGAATATTTGGCACACGTTTTCACATCCATATTGTACACACACTTTCATTGTTAAATTTAATTGCATAACAATGTTCTCTAATAGTTATTACAGCTACATTTCATATCGATAATCCTCTGTTATAAAAGACGTACATTATGTTTTATTTTTAAGTCTGTGCAAAAAGTATTATAAAGGTTTTTTAAATTTAAAAAAATATATGGTTAAATTATAATTTTTTTTAAAGAAGTGATACGCTGAGTTTTTAATACCCGAAAAAATAAATTAAAAACTGTGAATCGAACAGTCTAATTTGCATTAAACGTGATGTACAAGTAGAAAAAAAATTTAATTGCAAAAAAGTAGTAATCAAAAATATCAAATAATTATATGATAACAAAGTTTGAAACTATTTAAAAAAAACATCAATTTAATAATATTTTATTTATTAAAAAAATCAATGCAAGAAATTGTACTATTCACTTTAATTTATCACTTGGAAATCTCATATTTATTCCAATACATTTTAAAATTAAAAATTTATATTTTGATTTCCTACTAGTTTTAGAAACCCTTACCCATTCTTCTTAATAGTTTTTAGTACAAAAGTTGCAAACAAATGTTAATGAGAAGTGGAAGTTGTATGGTGATTCTCGGAAGTAGGCCTTAATGAAATCTGTGACATATGAACATATATAGACTGATTGAAAGAAAATTTAGTAGAGAGATTTGAGCTTACATGAATCTATTTGTGGTAAATTTTTTTTATTACAATATTTTCAACTGTTTAAAAACATGGTAAACAACATTAGTCGGTAAACACATTTTTATTATTATGTAACCAGTCTCTGTTTACTTCTATTTCAACAAGCATTTGTATAAGTTATTTAAAAAAGTTAAATTTTAAAAGGAAATTTAAATTTTGGTTAGATGACGTTGGTACATACATATGTAAGTAGGTAGGTAGAACAGGCAGCTGCTTACATTGGGTCACCAATGTTAGATCAGCGTCGGGTAAGATTTTGATATTTCTGTTGAATATCAATTTTTTTGCTACAGCTCTATAGCAAAAAATCGGTTTAATAACCGACTCATATGACCAGTTAATATTCTTGCGATTAAATTTCCATATCACAGTTATGTCGCATCCTCACACATATAAATATATGTACACATATAAATATATGTATGTTTATGTATGCCTTTGGAACATCTTGCTGTGTAAAATGACTACCGAAGCACTAAGTGTGTCCAAATCAAACTCAATTTTTCTCAAGAAAATGTCTAAATAATGCCAAAGGCTGCTAAAAATTGTTTCAAATTATTTATTTGTGAAAATTATTATTTTGCAGAAAAGTACTGCATTTGAGAGCTTTGTTCTGTGTAAATTATTCTTATTAAAAACCTTTAAAATGAATTGTATTATATTTCGATTTCATTACTTGTTCTAAATATATTTTTAAAATCAAAGTAATATTTTGTTAAACATGTAAACATCATTTTTGTAATAATATTTCATAAAGTAATACAATTCTGGTCAATAACGAAAAAATATCAACTCTAAAATAGTAAAATAGCAACTCATTTTAGAAATTTTTATTGTCCAATACAAGTTAAGTACCCAGCAAAAAAAATCTTAATTTGGAAGCAGTAAATGTGACTAGTGCATACTTACTGCTTCTTTTATTGCCTTTTTAAACTATAAGCTTACAAAAGTGATGTGCAAAATGAATAAATTCGGCAGTTTTTTTAAAAAGATCACTAAGAAGCACTAAAGCAGAGCCTCTACGCGAGGAATCTCATACAAAAATCTTGTAATCTTTCATAGAACTGGAAGCGGTGCACAACTACATTCTGTCTTACAAAGCTGCTTCCGAGGAAGCATCATTTTTTTGCTAAGATTGTATGATTGTACTATTAGCAGTTTTAAAAAGTAGACCGCAAAAAAAAGGTTGCTTATATCTCAGCCGATTATTGATGAATATCGCCAGTTTTCAATACCGATTTTCTTGAAAGTATTTACAAAAGTTTGATACCTTACACAAGTCTGGGTTACCTATGGGAGCTACGAAAACTGGACTTCAACCAATACCCGGAAAGAAGGACATGGCTTAATCGACTTCTTTATCTATAAGGATCCAGAATATATATACTTTATGAGATCGAAAATTAATATTGTAGAAATTACAAACGGTGCAAAGGGTATAAAAACCAATTAATTGTTATTGATAACACTACTTTACAAAAATTAAGCTTTTATTTGTTTCAGGAAAATTTTTTGGCTATTGCTATTGAATGTATTACACAGATTTCAAATAAATAAGTAGAATATTTTTACCAGCGCTGGTTTTCGAGATATAGCTTTATGCCAAAAAATAAAGGCAGTTGATCGAAAGATGTTAATATAACTAGAGAACGGTTTGTCCTATTCAAGTAAATAAAAAAATTCTAAAATCGACAACAAAATTATCTTTAAACAAGTAAGAGCGCTGTATATGGCTGTGCCAAATTTTATATACCCTTCACTGCGTGTATTTACGCCAAAAAAAAATTGCCTATACATATCTCGAAAATTTTTTTTGCTTATATCTCAAAAGAATGTTTTTTTTTTTTAATTTCTCACCAGGCATGTCCTACACACAAATATAATTCATTTTTGTCTAAAAAAAAAAAATTAAAAAACATTTTTTTTGTGCTTATATCTCGTTAATTGTCGAATTTTGGTGATTTCCATTAGCAAGCATTTTGGGATCGTTTGATACCAATACCGTGTCCCAACGATATCGGGGGGCTGAGAAAAGTTGATTTCAACAGACGGACAGACGGACATGGCTAAATCGACATCCCTATCTATAAGGATTCAGAATATATATACTTTTTGGGGTCGCAAATGCATATTGTAGAAATTACAAACAGAATGACAAACTTATACATATATTCCCCTATCACCTTAGGTGAAGGGTATAAATATGCTAACATTGTTATTAAATTTGCTTAGTAATTTTAGAGACATCGGGAAACTTGTGCCAAAAAAAGCAATTTTTATACAAATTTTCGAAATTTTTGTTTTTTAACTGCCTGAAAATATCGTTAGCATTTTGTGGGCCAGGCAGTAAAAGTTCATAATAAATGACAACAAGGCAACAAAGCAATTTTTTTTTTTGTCCAGTTGCAATAGTAAAATATATTTTAAATTGATTGAGTTCTTTCTCAATGAAATTTGTCTACAACCTTACTTCCATATTCATAAACGATTTTCACATATATTGAAGCTTTATTGAACGAAATTTTCATACAAAAAGTCAAATGTCGCGCTGAATGCTGTCATTTAGCTTCATTTGTATCGTTAATATTAAACAGTTCACACAACAAAAGTAGCAGTTAATATTGTAGTTCTCGGAAAATTGTTGGTGTTTCAAATTCATGATGATTTACAGCTATTATTGATTAAATTTTAAGCAAAAATTTATCAAATTTTTTATATAAAAAAGAAATGACAAGCACTTGCTTTTGTTAGCTGATTGACATCAGTAAAGAAAGAAATAATGTAATTTAGCTATTAAAAATAGATTGCATTTTTCCACATGCAATTTTTTTTTTTTTAATATTTTGATTGCAAATCATATTTTTTTCTTAAATGTTAGTTACCCATGAATTATTAGATCCAAATCGTTGGACATGTAATACAAATAAAGAAATTCATATACATACTTAGATGCTGCTTAAAATAGCTGTTTTGGAATATAAAATTCAGGATTTAGAGCTACTTGGCATTTAATTTAATGCTGTGATTTTGGAACCACTTCCATTTTTTTGCTGGGTACATACATATGTATGTACATAAGTACGTATATATTTTAAATTTTTTATCATATAAATTTTTAGTTTTGCTACATTTGGTCTGTAAATAAATGCATATGACCAAAAAAGGATTAACAACTGCTGTTTAAAATATTTAATCATCAAAGTTTTAAAATCAATAAGTTTAAAAAAAGTTTAACAAAACCTTATAAAAGTATCCATAAGTACAAATAGCAATTTTACAGAAAATCGTAGAAAACTCTAATTTCAAAATAAACAAAAAATATTTAAAAGAAAAATCTTAAAAACTACAAGGAAAAGATATTAAACTTTAAGTGCATTCTTAAAACAAGAGGATGAAAATTTTTGGTATACACAAAAAATTATATTAAAAAAATATTGCAGAATTAAACGTATATTTTTACGTTTTGACTAAATGAATCTAAGATGTGTGTTTGTAAGAATTTAAATAAGTAATTTAAATTACATTGCAGTAACAGTCACTATATGTATATCCAAGTGCATATAAAAATTTTCGCATGTAGCATATGTAGCTACTAAATAAATATGTAAACTCCTTACCACTCATGCATATCAAGTTTGTTGAAAGCATAAATAAGTATATTTAGTTTTACAGTTCTCTTTATTTTAATACTCGCACTTATTTTGTTTAAATTCCGCACTTACTTTGCCGATGCTTGTACTAAATTCCAATCGTATCCTTCCAACACTTTCATAACTGCACATGTAATGCGTTCATCTTCCTTGTGGCCAATGCCACCTTCACCGCTCAAACGTTTTTGTTCAGCTTTTAAGGCAATATTTGCTAAAACCAATGTTTCTACTGGTTTAACACGTTCGTTGTGTTTATTCGCTGTAGAGGTATTAGTATCCGTTGCCATTTTACGAACGAAAGGCATACACGTTTAGCATATAAGTTTTATTAATTTAGAAGGTAAAATTTTTCACACTTTAAATTTGTTTTTTTTTATATTTTTTTATATAAAGCCGTCGCTCTTTCAATATATGTATAACTTTTTCCTTGCTTACGGCAGTTTACTGTTATTTATTTTCTTTTTCTTTTAACGATAATGACACATAGCTTAAAGTTGCACCACACGAATTACCAACGAATACTAATTTTACTGATCTTAATGACAAATTGACTTCACCCACCATGCAACCAAATCAAGTCATACCGAACAAAGCGTTATGTTACTTTTTCTAAAACGACTACACGAAGTTAGAGGAAACGAACGATAGTTCATACGACTCTGCAAATATTTTGTTTTTTTTTAAGCTTTAAAGTTAAGCCGACTGGGGTTCGTGTTGTTATGAGTCAGGAATTGTAAGTATGGGTGTCTTGCTGTCATAAATCTGAAAAACAAGGGGTATTCGATTACATTCGATATGCATATACGTATGTTTATATACATACATACATATATACCTACATTCATACAAACATATGTATGTATGTATATACGATAATGTTTTAGTACTAACGAATGCGGTGGCTGTCGATCAATTTTTTATGATTTTCGTTTTTCGTGCTCTTCTTGTACATAAAGAAATTTAAATGCTTATCGGAACACTTTTTGTACATTTCTAATTTAAAGAAAAGAACAAGAGATAATTTTTAGATTTATGCTTTAAATCAAAACAATTTAGCTCAAATTTATTTAAAGAAATTTTTTAAAAATTTTTTATCTGTTTATTTATTTATTTTAAAAAACATTTTCTTAATAAAAAGTTTTCGATAAGTTCTCTATTAAAAAAAACTCTGTTTATAAACCACCTTTTTTAAAATTACTTTTGGAGACATTTTTTATAAAAAATTTGTGTCGCACATAAAGATGGTGTAAAATATATATTTTGTTAAATGAAATTTTAAATAAATTCTTGTATAAAATTAAAAAAAGTTTTTTTTTAATTTTTATTTGTTTTTTAATATAGTATCTGTGTTGTTTGTGAATTACCAAATTAATAATTAGATATGGAAAGTAATTATATATAAAAAAAAAATTGATATATAAGACTCTAGAACAGTGATGTACAAACACATACATTCACAATTTATGCTTCTCTCAGTTTTTTTGTTTTTGAGCGTAATTGTTTGCCTTTTATTCCACTGAAAAAAAAATTTGTAAAATTTTTCACCACTGGTCTTACAAATGTATTTGAACTGAATTTTAATTTATTCCGCCCTATCATTATTTGATAATTTTTCATACTCGCCATGACATAAGCGATAATGTCTCTCTATAAAAAATTTAAAATAACGGATCACCGTATGTTAGCATACTAAGCACTCAGCTTTACCGAAGTAATTTTCGGCAAATTAAAAAGCATTCTCCCATTCGATGTTAAACATTTTGTTGTCTAGTTACAAAGCGACTACACAACCTACTCATATGAATGATCAAACCAGACTAAATGTTTTTGGTAATTCTTCCATTCTGTTTGGTCAGTGTAGTCTACTTAAAAGAGAGATAAAAATACAAATTATTTCTTACACTCTTTTTATTAGTTTCTTTCTAAGTTTTACAAAAACTTTTAATTGTGACACCTTCTTTATAGAGTTTTTAAGAAATATAAAAAAAATCCCTATAATTTAGTTTTTTAAAGGTTTTCCTTAAATTAGCAAATATAGTTTTATTCACAATATAGATTTGTATGTACATATGTCTGTATGTACACAATTGTAAAAAAATTACTTAAAAAAGTTTTTCGGTTTTTATAAAAATGTAGTTTTAATTAACTAATTAATTTTCTATTAATATCAAAATATAGATTCAATATTTCTTGTTACTCATATAGGTACATATTTATGTTTTTTATAAATCATCTATTAATTCCATATACTTCATTATGTTTTAATCCAATGATTCCAAATACTTCTGCAAAGGCGCACAAAGTAAAAAGTTTTTTTTTATGTAATTGTAACAATTTATCCAAAAACTGTTTATTTTTTAAAGCAAAGTACATTACAACAAAGGCATTGTATTTTTTAATGCACTTAGTATTAACAACTACAACAAATTCATGCTTATTATCAATGTTACACTCAACAATACGGTACTTCAGTTAATTGGGGGTGGGAGTCGTCTTCTTAGTATGTAATATTAAAAAAAAATATATAGTCGCACATTTAAAGTACATATGTATGTACTTATATACAACAAACTGGCATTAAACAACAATAAAAGAATAGTGAAAAGTGAAATAAAATTGCCTTCTGCCTGCCAGCCTATCTGCAAACACACCTAAACTTTTAAACTTTTTTTTTCTATTTAAGTTACTTATCAAACACATCATTAAAAGCATTGACTGACTATCAGATTTAGACGTTCGATATGCCAAAAATTGTATGTGTGTTCAGAAAGTGTGATAGTGTGGACAAAAAGTGCATATGTATGTGTGACAGATTTTTTGATAATCTTTTGGAAATTTTCATAAAATAGTAGCT
>NDXZ01024781.1:0-18656 GCA_003055125.1 Paykullia maculata | reverse complement strand
TTAACACATGTGTGTGTGTGAAGGGTATAAATATATGTGAATGTATAATATTTGACAAATTTATTGATCGAAAAAAATATATAAATAATTTTTTTTTGTTTAAGCGCCACCTTAATGTATTTTTTTAAATATTTTTTTTATGTAAATTTCTTGAAAATCTTTACATTTTTGTCAACTTCTTGTACTTCAATGCCAAAAAGGGTTTTGGGCTGGCTGCAATTGCAGCTGCACTTTCTGTTGTGCCAGCATATTTTATTATATTTTAAATGCATAAAACAAATCATTTGTTGTGTTCTTTTGTAAGATTTTGCAAAGTTCTTTAACAAAATGTCTACAAAACATTTCGTTTTATTTATTTTTCTTTCTTTTATTTTTGTAATTTTTAAGAAAAATAACTGCAAAAGAGAAAAATTTTTTCCATGTGCAAATGATGATGATGACGAGTAAAACGATTATAAACGGTGGCGCTGATCTGTAATATTAGTGGTAAGATCTTAAAATAAAATAAGAGAATTTTGTTTTAAATTTAAAAAATGCCTTAAGTCCTAAATTAAAAAATTGTTTAACTTCTTTAAACATTTCTAAGCGTTTTTCAAAAATGTATTTCAAGTTTGCGTTTTAAGTACGTAACGAAAATAGACCTCTTTAACATTAACATAGAACATCAAGAAATATTTAACTAAAACCTAAGAAAGTAAATATATAATCTTAGTTATTAGGCATGGGAAATATTTATATGGTCAAATTTGTTTGCAAAATTTTATTTAATTATTTACATCGTTTGTAGCCTCCTAAAATACTTTTACTATTGAAATAAAGCCTTAATCTGTTTAGTAAAAAAAATTTATAAAACAAAGTGTAAAAAACCTATTAAAAGTTAAATTTTCAAACTACTGAATGGAATTATATGAAACTCAAGCCAATAATATTGCAGCAACAGGTTGTAGCTGCTGAGTAAATACATTTTTGTATCAATTGTATCAATTATATCAATTTTAAACTATTTTAAAAGGTGATTACAAACAAATTAAAACTTATATATGTAACTTTTAAACTATGCTTCTGATTTCTTTGAAGCTTGGATCAGAAAAGGTAAAGGAGTCAAGCTTTTAGAATTGTTTTTCTAGAAGAAAACCCTTTAACGTTAGACGCAGCTACAGTGGATTAAACTCAATTTTTTTATATAATTTAGTTTTCTAAATAGTTTGCCAAGTACTATAATTTGATTTAAGCAATTCCTTGTTAAAATTTAAATAAAATTAAAATGTATTATTTATTTGTAGAATTTTGAATTAATAAATTTTCTTTAAAGCCTCAAGCCGAAATATTTTTGAAGAAAATAAAATTAAAATTAAATTTAAAAAAACATATATATCTTAAAATGTGTTATGACACTACATTCCTTAAAGTTATATCTTTAGAAACTCTTTAATAACTTCTAAGATTTTATAAAAAAAAATAGTGTCTACAAACATTAAGTAAGCATTTAAAGAACCGCGTTTTGGCATAAAATTCTTATAGAGGGTATATAAACAATAACAAAATAATAAAAAATACTCTTAAAACCTAAAACTTATTGATAGCATTCTCTTATTTTGAAATTGTCGTTGAAATTATTCAATAAATTTATATTAACCAAAAGCAAAAACTATGGAGATTTGTTTGAAAATTGTTAAAAATTTTCTCTTAATAAAGGCTTTTCTAATAAAAAATTTCTTAACGGAAAATTTCTACAAAATTATAAAATCTATCATACATGCATTTGTATTTTCAGTTTAGTTTAGTTAACTGGCCCACTGAACCGATTAATATATTTTGAAGAGTTCTTATGTATATGTTAACACACATACTTTTAAATAAAAGTCTAATGGTTGTTGGTACTGTTTTTTAGCAGTTTTCAGTTGCATAAATATAAAATGCATTTTAAGCAATTTCCCTTTACATTTCAGTTTTTTTCAAGAACTTTACACGATTGTAAAACAAATGCATACACTCACATATTTTTAAAAAAGGAAAGTTCTTTTCTTTCTACCTAGAACTAAAAAGTAGGAGTAAAAGGGCCTTCTATAAGGCCTTAATTAGCAAACACTATTCCAATTATATGCATCAGCCTTTATTGCCAGCTAAGGCCTGTCTGTTCAGGCGGGCTCATAAGAGCCCTTTTTTTAGCAGCTAATAAGAGCTTAGAAGTCTTAGATTTGATGACTAAAACGTGCATACAAATTATTTTTTTTCTATCAGATCTTTTAGAAGGACTTTTTTCAAAGGTAGGACAACGTAAATTTCGAATTTAAACGATTAGTCTAAAAATTAATACAAAAAGGCCCATTTCGTGATTGCCTTATAATTTTAAACAGAGAAGTGCTTACAGTTCTACACATGCTGCAACTGTAAATATTTGCAATACAAAATACTTGCAAAACCTACACATGAAAGTTTACACGAACATGTCATGATATTATGTTTTACCCACATGTACTTATGAAAATGTTGAAAATTTCTATTTGCAAGTGTATGTGTGTGTGTTAATGTACATTTTTGCATTTCAGTTTCTTTTTTTTTCTTTTTCCTTAAAATCATACTTGAAAAACATAAAAACGCCGAAAAAAAGAAAAAGATTTTAAGTAATTTTAAGATTTTTTTTTGTATTTATTTATGTAGAAAAATGCAAACAGAGAAAAATAACTTTCAAGGATAAGAAAAAGTATAGAATTGACAAACATTTTAGTTCTTTGTGTTTAAGGTTTTTCTATTTATCTGATATGGTAGAAGGTCAGTTTATCAGGAAAAATTCAGGTTGTTATTATTTTTCGTTTTCGGTAACTATTAGGGCATTATGTATGAAGGAAATGTCGTAAGCTTTTGTGCTTTTATTTAAAGGTTTTTTTTTAAAATTGACATACATTTAAAAATAAATTTTGGAAAAGAAATATCTTTAAAATATTATCAAATATTTATTTATTTATTTTAACAATAATTTCCCTTTACCTAAAGATAACATTTTGCCAAAAGCTATAATCTGTTGATAATTTACTTGATATAATAATTTAACAACATTTGTATGTGTTTTAGCAAAAAGCAAATTTATATAATAAATTTACTTAAACCAACACGAAAAAAAATTATATTTAATCCACAATCCTTTGTGTTTTTTCTCTTTTCTGTTCTGCTTACAACTCGAGTTGCACCTTGGGGCATGAAATATTTTTTTATTTATTTCGTTTCAAGTTTAACTTTAATATCACAACTACATTTGTTTTCCCAAATGAAAGTAAGTGAAATTAAAATTTTTTAAATTAATTCACAATTTATGTGTTTTAGTAAAATAGTTTATTTTACTATTGTAAATAGTTTTACGATTTTATCTATTTTATTGGAAAATAAACTGCAGCTGTTTTATAAATATGAAAATGAAGGTATCAGTGAACGGCATAATCAAACACTCATGTGTAAAATTAAATCAGCTTCGTGCTGTCGAATTGTTTTTATTTAAATCGTTTTTAATTTGGGCAAACAATTATATTAAAATTACATTGAAAAGTAATATGTTAAAAAATAAAGTTTAAAAAAAAACCTTAATATTGTTGTTGTTTTGGTGTTCCTCTTTATCTTTCAGTCTCATCTAGAAAAAGCTAAAATTCACACGCGTAATTTTTCAGTGTTGGTGTTTTGTTCTTAATGAAAATATTAATTGTGAATTCGAATAAACCAACACATAAACCGATTAAAAATAACGGATAAAACAGTGCTTCTTCCTGTTGCGTGGTAAGATGAATTTTAAATCAAGACCGGATATGTTATGTTTAAACGAATCAGACTGTTTCAGCTTAAAAACATGTTCAAACGGTGTTTCTTACATCTAAATGTTTTTACAATAACCCTTTGTCATATCTGGTAGGTGTTTTTAATATCATAATGTTTGTATATACATAGGTACAACACATTAAAATTCCCTTATGAAACTTTGTCTATGCATGTGTGTGTGTGTGTGTGTGTGCAACTAAATTCAATAGAGTTAAAACAAAAAGTAAACATTTCTGTTATCTTTGTTATGCCATAAATAGAGTTTATCGCTGTTGTTAAATTTTTATTAAATTAAGTTTAATTATTGGCATATTATCTCAACAGGTCATAGTTTATTGTTAAAGCATTTTAGTTTATTAATTAAATGGAAAAGATATGAATAAAAATTTCCTCTTTTTGTATGTATTATGTATGTATAAGTATATAATAATCTATTGAACTAAAAGATAAAAATATATATTTTTTTTAATTATTAGTTAATGCAAACATTGAAGTTTAATCTGATAAGATTCCATGGTATTTGTATAGAATTTGTGGTTTAGTATAAATTTAGAAAATTTAATTTTAAGTAAATAATTTTTAAATATTTTAATAAGAACTCAATCAAATCAAATGATAAGAGCAGAACTTATCAAAAATTCCTTCTAAAAGAAAATTATTTAAAATTCTTGACACAAGTAGATTGATTGTCTATAAAGAATATCTCAAAGCTATAATTAAAGCACTGAATGAGAAATTTTTTTTAATAGAGATATATTTTGTTTTCTTAATATAAAGTTTTTATTTATTACACTGCACAACAAATCGCACTTTTTAAACCCTGCACTACCATGAATGGACTTAAAATTGCTTTTTTAAGCAAATTAGCGCACTTCTTTTGCATGTCCGTCTGTCTGCCTTATAATAATACTTTACTTAAAATAACTGACTAGCAAATACTTGCGTTTAAATAAAATTCTAGCTCCAGTCGTCCCAAGCTTAGTTGACTTTTTTTGGTTAATTATAATAAATATTTATCATAACTTTTTTTTTAATTCTGGGTCCTGCCCAGAAAATAACAATATTTAATCATATTTTTTTAAGAAAGCACGAAAAACATAAAATATGGATACGACACTTGGTAATACAAACAAAGTTTTTTGATCGACATTTGAAAACAAGCTGTTTAATAATGGATTACCGAAGAAAGTATTAAGAACAGAACCCAATAACATTCATAAATTCCAAAAGTTCCATTCTTATTGTGCGTGCTGTGTGAAAACGGCTAGTGTGGCCAGATTGCCGGCGGTATGGTATGCCCGCGTTAGCACGACTGAAGCTCGCCAGATGGGGGGTGGTTCTTGCCAGCTCACTGGTTACGCACGCACACAATTACGAAAATCATACCAGCTGTATGAAAAAAACTAATAAAAGAAAAAGGGGTTCGAAGTAAATATAGCTACTTCCTGCTTACATACACACCGGAGACTTCTGGCTGATGGTCTTGCCAGGATGGTATGAAATCTCTTCATGGCATCAAGTTATGGTTGCTTTGATGCCCCATACTCACGCTGTCACACCTTTATGCTGCCTTACTTTAAAAAGTAAGATCAAAAGGTCGAATTTCCTTATCTACGAAAAATTTCAGCGTACGTCCCATAAGGCAAATATGCCAATACATGTTCATAAAGGTTCGAAGTTTGCATTGGGGAAACTGCCATTTTAATTGCATTAACTTTAAAGCTGGGGATAGAATTGGAACCAATAATAAATAAATTTGACCTTGTCCGCCTACAACAGTTTTAAAAGAGACTTAGAAAAATTGAGCAAAAAAACCAATTACTATTTTTGCCTTCTTGTCCCTGTGAAGCTTGTCTTAATTTCGTTTAAATGGAGAGTGCTGGAATAAATAAATTGCTTAATAATAAAAACAGTTATTATTATACTCCATATTTAACTAACAGTTATGAATAACATTTCTTTTTACAGAGAACTTTAAACAAAATTTCATTTTTTACAGAAAATTTTGAACTAGTTTTGGTTTATGCTAAAAATTGTTAAAAAATTTTGTGTTTAAAAACAATTTCTAAAAAATTTTCCTTTCAATTTACTTTCAACAATTGAAATTTTATTTTTAATGCTGCATTCTATAAATATTTAGAATATTTTAAATATCATGCAATTGCACACACACACACGCCAAATTCTCTAACTCATTAAATATACATGAACAGTAGTTACACAATGTATGTTTATATGTGTGTGTGTACATGTATGCATGTAGAAACCAAAAAAAATGTTTATTCATTCATCGCTTCACAGTTTTGTATTTGAATTTTTTTTTCTTTCTTTTTTACTCTTTTAACAATTTGTATCCACAACTCAATTCGTTGTTTTTTTTTCAGCACGTTTGGTTCATTGTATCTGTTGTTTAGTTTTCTAAACTGAAACAATTTTGTGTACACGAGCACGAAATGTTTGTTTAGCAAAACGTTTTGTGCTGTGTGTTAGTTTGTCTGTCAGTCATTTAAGGCAAAGATACAGCGCAAAACACCAAATTACAAACTAATCCTTAAAGTAAACACATACCCTACAGATAATATTGGACTACGTAGTCTATTATAGTTTAAATGGACTACTTACATTATGGTCCACTGCAGTGTAGTTACGGACCATGTTATGACAAATGGTTGTATTTCAACATAGCAAGCTTTGTGTAATTAATAAAAAAAAAATTAATTTTTATTGTAAATACAAAAAAATAAAAAATTTATTACATTATTGAGTAATCCGGTGTAATGATAAACTGGGTTATATGGTCTAGTCCTAGGACATCGTAATGTTAAACCGGCCACCTTTTTACCATATATTTGGAGTAGTTTTGGAGTACTCCCACTCCTTTGTGGACTACTCTTTACATGCATGTATGGAATAGTCTCGTTATCTGCAGGGTACTTACTAACTCACACTTATACATACATATGCATGTATTTTTATATACATACATATCCGTTAATAAAATCCACTGTCAAATTAGCGTCATTATCAATATGCCCACCATACAATATACGTTTTCGACATTATCATCATTGTCATTATAAATTACAGCCGGACTTTAATTCAATTATCCATTGGTTTGTAATTTCATCATAAAATTCAAAATTCTAAAAGCACATCATCTCAACAAATAGTAATGTCTTGCATACGAAATTAATTTAACTTAACTTTTTTTTGTTTGTTTTAGGAAAAAAAATGTCCAATGCAATTCAATGCATTTATTTTAGTTTTATTTATATTATTCAATTATTTAATAACGTGTATAGTTCTAAGCTTTGCTGAGTTATCAATGCGGAAATAGTTGTTTAAAAAATATTTAAAAACATTGGGTTTGAAAAACTGTTTTAGTTACTGTCCCATATATGTTGACTGCAGTTTTTTAAACCCTAAAATATTTCTTAAAGACTTTATGTTTTGTGTTATATATTAATGAAACCCAATATTGGCATTGTGTATGAAATTTCTTTCCTAAGATATAAATATTTGAAAAGGCATCTAAAACAAGCTGCAACAAACTTGTTCAGACAATATTACAAACTACATAAAAAATATTCAACAAAAAATTCTTTCATATAAAAGTATTTAGATTAATGTTCTGTTTGCAAGATTCCAGGATCCAGATTCATTAAAAAAATGGACAGAAAACATTTTTGTTTTAATTTTATTTTTTTTATAAAATTATTTTCGACAAATTAATATATTATTAACTTTGTAATAAACATTGCCTTTGCAAAAA
Organism: Paykullia maculata; assembly: GCA_003055125.1. NCBI lineage: Eukaryota > Metazoa > Arthropoda > Insecta > Diptera > Rhinophoridae > Paykullia > Paykullia maculata. Next base: position 11,080 of record NDXZ01024781.1, on the reverse strand, counting down.
AATTTTGTTGCAGTAATATCAAAAAAAATGTAGGAAAAATCCATTTAAGGGAAAATATTAAATAAATTATTTCATTTTATAAAACGTTTTAAATAATTTTTTCTTTTTTAGGAAAGATTTTTTTATTATTTTCTTTTCCCTAAATCTTTCTATAAAATTTATTTTTATAAAAAATGTTCTTTAAACTTTCTACTAAAATTCTTTCTATTAAAGCAAATAGTTTTCTAATTTTCTGTTATTAAACAAATTCTGAAAATATTTTTTCTTAAAAATTTTCAGATTTTTTTCAAAAACATTATTTTTTATAAAATTTTTTTATCAATTTTAATTTAATGTTAATTTTTTCTAAATTTTTAAGATCTTAACAGCTGGTAAATTTCGTTCTCACTCACCACAATATATTTTAGTAAAGATAAAAATCCCAGTTGCTAATAATATAAAATTGTAAGTTAAATAGATGATATTTACACACAACAGCAGTAGTACCGATTAAAGAGTGCTGAAGATGAAACCGTAGCTGGTTTCGAAAATGAATTACACTCGACTAGTGTCGTACTCGATATTTCATAATATATATAATATATACATAATCACATGAACTAAAACCAAACAAATAATATTAATTTAAGATTTATATCTAGAAACAGTTCAACTAATTTTCAATAAAATTTCATTTTTCTTTCAATAAAAAATTTTCAATAAAATCTTTTATTTTTTAAAAAAAAATTTTTTTTTAATTTTCTATCAACAAAATAACTTTAAGCTATGTAGGGTGTCCCAAATTTCGCAAGATTTGATTTGTTGAAAAATTTCAATGAACATTTTTCATTAATGGTAACTAAAGTTTCGTCAGATTGAAGATATTTTAGATTTTGTTGTGCATTTTTGGTGGTAGTGCAATTTATTTGCTACGACTACCTTGGGCTTCACTTAAACAGATGTTATCTTTTGACTAAAGAAGAAGTTAATTTCTGATGCAGACCATAAACATCAATTGGAGTCATTTAAGCCCTTACAGGGAACCTGCTTTAAGGGAAAAAATACTTTTTTGTTAACCAGTGTAATTTGCAGTAAATATTTTATATAAAAGTTGTATATTCATTAAAGACTCTAGTTTTTTGGCAGACACAGTCCTTCCCGGTGGCTAATATTCATTCAGTGCACTACATTAACTGCATAAAAAGAGAGACGAAGAAGTGTTTGAATATTTTATTTTAATTTTATGCACTCTATTATCAGTGGATAAATTCATAGAATTTTTCACAAAATTATTATATTTAAAAAATTTGTTAATGTTTGTAATAAATTACAAATTTTTTTCATAACTTTTTTTTCTAGGTATTAAATCAACAGGAAATATAAAAAAAAACTATTTCCTTATTTAATTATGCTAATGTTTTGTACATTTTTTTCTTTTTGCGATAATAAACAAATATTTAAATATTGACTTAAATTATTAAACTGAACTTTTTTTTTCTTTTGTGTAATTTTAATTAATTAATATTTATAAATTACAAAACAAATCATAGTATTTAAGTGTGTAAAATGTAAGTGATTTACAACAGTTTTGGTTTTCGATACAAATAAAATAAAAACAAAATGTTGTTGAGAGAAATTTAAATAAAAAAGTTTAGCTCTGTTCCAAACATTTTACGAATAAATTATAATTAAGACAAAAAAATAAAAACGCAATTTATTAAGTCATTTTTAATCGAACTTTCTCACTTGTACTTTCGTACTTTTAGCAAAGTGCGGTAGAAATTTAATTATGTATCTAAAAGACAAATAATCCCGCACTTATTATTTGTTCGACCAAAATTTCTATATTCATCCAAAGGACATTTTATTGCCTTAAACTATTTTCTAACCAATTTAATCAATTTAATGCACGAGATACACATTTTCAGCCACTAATTCACATAAACATTAAAATACACATTTGTACATGAGAAGTCCTAGATGTCTAAAGCTGAAAATGAAAAGCCTAAAATGTCGATAGCAGTTGAGTTATTATACATAAACACAAAATCGTTTTGAAATATATTCAAAATTTATATTAAAAAATAAAAATTAATTTTCTTTTCCAACTCACTATCATGCAGGTAGAGCCTTTTACATTTTAAGTAACGATATAACCATACATCCTTAGCTTAACAAATGCATTTATTTATTGCAGACAAATTGTAATCTATGCAACAATTATTGTATTTATTTGTTGATAGATTTTGACATTTTAACCACAAAAGTTATAAATTTAGCGCCGTTGCCAATTTAAAAAAAAAAATGATATTTAAATCGTTACTTACACATTCACACAAACAACAAAAAAGTATTTAAATGTTATTAATATTTTATGAAATTAGTCTTTTTTGTCAGTTTAAATATTTACTTATTTATTTATGGATTTATTTAATAATTTTTAAATATATATTACCAATTATATGGGGCAGTCACTTATGGTATTTAGTATTAATGGACTATGGACACAATACATGATTTTAAAGAAAAATGATAAATTAAATTAAAAAATATTTTTCCAAAATGGTAAAAAAAACTTAAAAAATTTAAGAGGTCCTGAACTACTATTCTTTAAGTTTATAAAAGCTTGCCAAAACGGTATATGTCTTTGTTTTAATATGAAAATGTTTTATTTTACGTCAATATTAAGGATTAAAATTTTTAGAATAAAACAAAATTGATTTGTTTGAAAAAAATATATAAAAAATGTCAATCGAAAAACGTATCCTTCCATGTCCTTAAAAGTTGTTTTTAAAATAGTTAAGAAAAATGATATACTTTTACTAACACTTATCAAAATTTTTATTTCTCAGACTTTATTAGTATGAAATATACGAGGGTTGTGCAATTTTCATTGATAGATCAAAGGTGGTTATAAGTAAATAGGGGAGGGAAATAATGAATTTGTCTAAAAACTGAAGTGTGTTTCAGCCGAACGTACTGGCTGTTTTAAGGGCCAAGTAACTGCTTTTTATGTTGATGATCAGGTAGGTCTAGTGACATAATGTCAGGAATGGGTTGTTTGGAGAATGCATTTTATTTATAGATTAACTCATATTTGTTTTACAAACAACCGTATTTTTGCATTTTTGACAAACATATTTTAAAATATTTTTTAATATTTTTATTTGAACTTACCTTTTGTTTTAGTTACAAGACGTGTTTAGCATTTAAACAAATTCTGCAAAGAAATAAAAATAATTGTTTATAAGTACAGAAAGTTTGGGAAAAAATTATAATTTTATAGAACTGGGTAACTTCAGAGTATTGGGATATTAATTTGAATAGGGGTTCAATATTCTCAACGCAGTGGTAATGTTATTTTAGTGCATTTTGTTTTATTGAATTTTAACAATAAATATTTTTTTTTACTTGTGTCAGGATATTTACTTCTGTTTTTAAAATTAAAAAAATTAAATTTTTCAACTGGTTTCAAAAATTAACACAAAGTATTTTTTTTACAATTCCTATCATTGAATGTTCTATTTAAAATAAAAGATTGGGAATTCTCTAGTTTTAAATGAACAAACACATATTCAACATAATTGCAAAACTAACGAAAACAGCAGCAAGAAAGGCTTAGTATTAAAATTAATGTGCAAATTGTTAAATGAAGCAAATGATACGTTATACAATATTTGATAAACTTCATCAAGTGTCTTTAAGCACTGCCTGCATAATATATGAACAAAGAAATGTGTTTATAAAGAGGATGACTGAGTATACAAAAATGAAATGAAATTTTTATTAAATATCACGTCTTTATAATCTTCCAAACTAACGTAATTTTTAATTTTTTTTCAGCTGCATTTCAAATATACTTATACTGCCTTATATATGTACATACGCGTATAAACATTAAATGGAGGAAAAAAAATTCTAACGAATAAGATACTAATTTTCCTCTAAATAAATGACTATGATTGTGATGTTTCTAGCGTAGTAAAAGAGAACTGTTCGATTTGAGTTGAAAGCATTTTTGCAATATGAATGAATATAAAATATAAATATTTTATTAAGCGTTAAGTCTTCTTGACAACTTAGTTAAGTTAAGAATTCCAATTTTCTTATCTTTTTATTTCTTCTGACTTTAACTTTTTTTGTTTGTTTAGTTTTTTTTTATTTTTGAGAAATGCAGCTGCATCATCATCTTTGCAAATAATGCAAATAAAAATTTTAGGAAATATTTTTTAGATTCTTATACAATAACTGCCATCAATAAACTTTTTATTATGGCTATAACCAAATAAAACTATCAGTATTTTTATAGCATTTCATTTACCAGAAAAACGTGAACATAATAATTAAAAAGAGTTAAGCAAAGTAAGCTTTTGGCATTAAATAAATAAATTAATATTTGACTTTATAAATACTTTTCTCGAATTACTTCTGCAAATGGCGAACAGCTCAAAACAGAGAAAAAAGATTTCGATAGGATTGAAAGCTTAGACCAAGATTGGAAGAACTCATGAAATGCTTTAGAAGGTTATTGAAATTTCGAATTTTATTAGCTAAGAAATATTTGGAAACCTTGGACCCAACTTCGTATTTGGATCCTCTTTCTGGAGAGCCACAAAAAAAAACTAAAAACATCTCTTCAACTACAAAAGGGAAATACAAAATGGGCAAAAAGAATCTGATTGTTAGTAATTTTTTATTAATCAATTACTTAAAGTCATTGGGATGTCACCTGATTTACCACAATTGTAATTCGAGGGAACCAAAAGGCTATAGTTTTTTGAAACCAGTTTATATCTTTATATTAATATTAAATTCTATCAGGTAAAGTTTAATGAGGTGATTCGTAATTTTTGAATATATTTTTTTTAACATTAGCCATAAATGTATACACATATGCATCCTTTTCCTACTAAGTTGATGTTTTCTTTATTTTTGTAGTTGAGATTCGAATTATAACATTATTCAGAACAACAAATAATTTTATTTTATATTAAAAAATTATTTGTTTAATGATTTAACAAAAAAAAAACTTGTTGGTTTTGCAAAAATTTCAACAGTTTTTTCTGGTTTTTAGTTTGCAGGTATTTTAAAGCCGGGTATTTCGAACGTTAAATAGACCGAGTTTTCTTTTTCATTTTCACTTGAAATCTCTTCATATAAAAAACATCGCACATGTGGCAATCTATACTCAAAGAAAACTCTTCATTCAGACAATGGATTTCTACATTGCATTAATGAAATTTGTCATTGAAAGTCAGATTATGAAGCCCTTTATTAAATTATTGATGAATGTTTCATTACAGTTATGAGCCTAGTATATGAAACTGTGTCATTAAAACCAATTATTGACCTAATGACGCCGATTCATTGGTTTAATGAAACATTTTTATTAAATAATTTAAAACCTTTTATTAATTAAATGTAATTTTTTCATTTGCTTATTGACATTGTTAGGATAAATAAAGTATATTTAGTTACTTTTAATTTCACAGTTTGTTGTTAGTTTTAAACTGTCTATATGTTGCACTTCACTGATGCTTATGCCAAATCATCAATAGACTTTGAAACTATTTCTTGAAATAATTCAAAAATGTTCTATGATTAAGAAGGAATTAAAAAACAAATTAAATGAGAGTTCTAATAAATCTAAACAGCATTTCAAGAGTTTTTCAAAAAACCAACAAACAAATATTCGTTTATTAATATTTTTCTTTTTCTTTTATACATCTGATTGGCCTTGGATTTACTAATACTTTTCCTTAAAATTGTATAATGAAACATAAAATAAAATAAAATAAAATAAAAATATTAAAATCTTATAAAAAACTCAATTGGGAGACTTCATGTTATCAATGTATTTTTTTTTTCGTTATATTAATGTAAATTTTCATTAAAATAATACAGAATATTTCATGAGACCATTTCATTGTCCGTATGAATGATTTTACTATCAGTGCAAATGGTCAAAAATATTTATATTTTTTAGGGAAAATATATGTATGTATGTACATATGTATATATACATACATATGTATGTATATGTATGAAATGAAATGTAATTAAAAAATTGTTTTAATTAACTAATAAAAGACAAAATAAAAAGTATAAAGCATGGCAAAAATTTTAAATGTACAAATTAATGCAACGATTTTGGAGCCTAAAGTATATCAAAGTCACTTAAAACACTCAATGTATTTTTTAGTAAAACTGTGAAAGCGACACATAGTTATGCTCTTTAACTCAAAGCGAATTTTTTAGCTCGTAATATTTTTAACAGCTTATATGGGAAAAAGAAGACATGATACTACCGGTTTAAGCTCTAGACCACCAACAGGAAGAAAAAATGTTTAAATAAAACAATAATAGAACACAGATAGGAATCAGAACTAAAATAAAAACTTTTTTCTTTTATGACTTAAGTTCCAAAGTATTAAATTATTGTTCATTTATTATTAAAAAGAAGTTTTCACAAATATACGATTTAAGGAATAAAAATTTCTTGTTAAACTTTTTCATATACTTTTGCAATAAACTCAATTAATTTATTTCCATTATGTAAAACCTCATTAGTAACTGCTTTCAAAGTAAGTATGTAAAACAAATCCCTTCATTGAGTATGTAAAACAAATCTTCATTAGTATATTTGTGTTAAAACTCTAAATCAAATACAAAATGTTGCGCTTCTATTCGTAGTAAAATTAAATCGAAATTAAAATCGCAACGAAATTGAAAATTTGTTCAAACAAAATTTATTTCTCTTTTCAAACATCTCTCAAACAAAGGCAGTCACATTAAAAATGTTGGTCTTTTTCAACTTGTATTTGTTCAATTTTAATTTTGTGTTTTTCTTCTCTTTTTGGATAAAACGGAAAAGAAAAACATTCATCAATTTAATTGCCAATAACGAGTGGGGCAGAAAAAAACTTTTCAAATGATATGTGTATCTACAATTCTATATATAAGTATGTGCGTGTCTAATGCAAGGAAACGTTAGAAAATATCTACTGCATATGTACATGTTTCAAATTGCCACTTTTAGATTTTTTTTTTTTTTAAAAACTGTATGTAATTTTAGCACTTAACAATTTCCATTAAAAAATGTTTTTAGCATTTTTTTCTAATTATTTCAAAGTTGTTTTTCGCTTTTTCTAAACCCTTTACTGAAAGTAGTAAGAGTGTACATACAAATTTAGGCATATCATGCCACTTATAGCTGCTACAGTATAAATTTGTTATTTAACAAAAAATATTTTACAGACTGCCTTGGAATAGATGACTCTTGTAACAGATGTCTGTTCGTCTGTTGTGTGGATTGGATAAAAAAAATTCCCAATAACTCGTAAAAATATCAGATTCATAAGTATTAAGTAATAAAACGCATTGTATATGGCATATAAAATTCACTTAAGACCAATAAATAACTTTGATTTTTTTTCAAAATTTTTCCTCTTATTACAGTTAAAATTCTGTAATGGAAATGGCCGTGCAACAAAGCATTTTACAAAAACAAAATAGCAATTGCAAAAGTCTAACATGTTCATAATTATTCTCCTCCAAGCGTAATTTCTTCTTTACCCTCTTGTTATTTTATTAGGAAATAATTGCGTTTTTAACAATATAATTAGATTTTTTTTCTTTTCGTTGTGTTTAAGGTAAAACAACGTTATTGGCAATTCAAATGGATTATTGTGGAAAAAAATGAACACACATATGCACTAAGCTTTTTTCTAATTAATTATTTTTTTAATAAAAAAATGTCTTGCAAATTTTTTTCTTACTATACCCTGTAGTGAAGGGTATATAAGATTTGGCACTGAAGCAAATACAGCGTTTTTTCTTGTTTTTTTTTTGGACATTTTTTTTTTCGGGATTCAATACAACAATAAAATGGTTACTGCGCTGATAAAATAGTCTGTTATTATAAACAATTTGTTGGTAAATTCCTTGAATTATCAGCTATATTTATTATAGATAAAAAGTTGTTGATGAACTCTTTGTTTAGAAAAATAATCAAATACTGATTAGTAGAAATTTTTCAAATTCCTTTTTTAGAAAATTTAATTAAATTCAGTGTTTAGGTTTTGCTTACAGAGAGAAAAAAAAAGCTCAGTTTTACTTTTTAGATAGAAAAACGACAAAAGGACCAAATCAGTCACTTGAATGTTAAGACCACTGATGGACCTTTCGTTAAAAAAACAAACAAACAATTTGTATTATTTTTATTTTATTGCAATTTTTTTGGTCTAGTTATTATTGAATAAAAACTATTTAAAAACTTTTATTTTTTGCCGTACTTGCCAACACAAACAAGTGACATTTATTAGCAAATTGTTGTTGCTTTTCTCTAAATTGTTCTTGTTCGTTTCTATTTTTCTTTTTTCTTTGTATTTATAACTTTAACAAATAACAGAGAATTTTCTTCTTATGTTTCTTTTACTTATTTTTTTATTTCAAGTTCATAAAAATTAAAAGTTTTTTATTACTTTTTCTTGTTTTTCTAACAGCATTTCTATTTTTATTTCAGTGAAATTGTAGTTTTAAAGCCAAAAGTATGTCAATAGAAAAAACTGTGTATTTGAAACCAGAAACCAAAAACAAAAAGAACAAACTTCATGTCATCATTTGCTAACAAGTGGAAAAGCGAAAAGAAAAGTTTTTACAAAAGAAAAAGTAAAATTATATTTGCAATTGTTTGCTTTTAATATAGAAATGTTAACAATTTACTTAAAGCTTTAGGAGATTCTAATAATGTTTAAACAATGTGATGAAACGAAAATATAAAAGAAAATCAAAGTTTTTTGTGACTCAACATTTGAAATGATTTTATTGCACATGGGAGTTGGAAGCGATTTTGGTAAATGTGTTGTAGGCCTTAGGGGATATTTAAAGATACATTTCGATCAATTGTGTTTTATTTATAATCAATTAAGTTTAAAATAATATAATAGATTGTTTGTGCTTAGAACTTTTAACACATACTTTAATTGTTATATACTATTAATAAAACAGTTTTAAGCATTTCTTAATTATTTTACAATACTGTTCGATTTGACAAACAGACTCTTGAATATTTAACAAAATACTAACGATTTCTTTTTGAATTTCTTTATAAAAAGTTTATTGTTAAAAAAGTATTCATAAAAATCCCTTAGTTTTATTAATCAACTTATTGCACTTTGTAAGGACACAAAAAGGGTTTTTTTAAAAAAGGAAGACCTTTTCCCAGTTGCAGCTAACCTAAGAGTTCTCGGTTATTTTAAGTTTAGATTGGTTTAGCAAGAAATGACATTCACGCCGTAGAAACGTTTGCAAACTTCTAACACTAATTTTAAAAAACTTGCTTCAATTAAGTAATTTATTGGAAATTATGTGAATTTAATGATTTTTAGTAGTAAAAGAATCTTGAAACACACATTCCACTACACATGGTGATGTGCAGCGAAGTCTCGGGAATATTGTAATTGTTTCAGTTCGTTACCGTGCCCAACAATTAAGCTTGCTTTCATTCACTGTATCAAAAATTTATCGTCAAGGTACTCGTTTACGTGCTTACACGTTCGCTGTTTATTTGGTGAATGGGTTGAGGGCAATACGGGTCCATATGCCACACCGCGCGCCTTACAATTCATTTACTAAAGAAAACATTTGACAAACAATAAATTTCACGAAATGAACCTGTTAAATGGCCACATCATTTTGGCTTTTTGGCGTTATTAGATAATTTAATCTGGGGACATGTAAAATCATTTGTGATGTAAGATGTAAAACATCAATTATAACGTTGTTCTTTCAAATTTATCTTTCTTGTCCACAACGGCTAGACTTTAACTAACGCTCATACGTACTACTTAAATATTAACCTTTGATCTTTGAACAGTACAACTGTCAGCTGTCAAAGTATTTTTGATCCTATGGTTGTCCTCACGTAACATACAAATAATGGCAAATTTAAGCCATGTTTAAATTTCGAGACAAGTTTATGAAACCCTTATGCATTACAAATGCCCAATTCACAATATGTTGTAGATTGTAGGTTTTAGGACATATCGTCGTTCGTAAATTATTGTATTCTATATGAAAAAAATGTTTTTTTTGGGAAATCAATGTTAAAAGTTCAATTGTTAATTATAAAAAACTGAACCGAAAAAATGTTCGCGATCTTTTTACCATAGAAAGTTCTATAGTTTGTGGTTTACTTTGTTCATTTTTATTTTTTATTCGATTAAATACATACTAAACACAATAGCTGACGTAGTTTTTAACTAAAGTGTACTAAAGCACAAAACCCATGTCTCATATTTCGAAATTTGTAAATAATAACAAAAAACTGAATTCACAGATCGATAGACCTCAAAAAGTTTGCCCAAAAATAAATACACAATAATTTACGAACGACAATATAACTTCGTAAGTTGTAAACACTCTGTTGTAAGAGTGTTTTATTAAACACCCAAAAATAAATTTCTGCTTCCTTGTTTAATCTGATATTTGGCATAAATTGATATCTCTTCTAAATGCTATTCTATAAACAGAGGTGGATAACGCTTTTTTTTTGTAAGAACAAATATTTATAAAATAAATTTTATAAATAAAATATTTTAAAAAATCCGTTAATTCTTTTTATATAGAAATACATTCCAACAAACATACCCAGCAAAAAATGATGCTTCCTCCGAAGCAGCTTTGTAAGGCAGAGTGTAGTTGTGCACCGCTTCCAGTTCTATGAAAGATTACATGATTTTTGTATGAGATTCCTCGCGTAGAGGCTCTGCTTTAGTGCTTCTTAGTGATCTTTTTAAAAAAAATGCTGAATATATATATTAATTTTGCACATCACTTTTGTAAGCTAATAGTTTCAAAAGGCAATAAAAGAAGCAGTAAGTCACATTTATTGCTTCCAAATTAGGATTTTTGCTGGGATATATACATATGTTACAAACAGTGATTTAAAGATAATTTAAATAACTACAATCGCATAACCTTTTTATTCCTAGTTAGATTACGGGACCTTTAATCAATATATATCTCAAAATAATGTTCATGTTGTAGTTGTTGTCTTTATAAAAAAAAAAAAACTAAAAATGTACAACTAACGTAGAGA
>NDXZ01024778.1:11909-24149 GCA_003055125.1 Paykullia maculata | reverse complement strand
AAAAAAAAAAAAAAAAATGTGTGAATCGGAGCGGTAGAACTGGTACTTCCAATACAAAATAATAAATTTTATGGAATATACGGATAAAATTAAATTGTTTGTCTTTTAGATTTTTTGTGTGTAACGTGACTACCTTTTCAAAATTCATATAAAGTATGCTCTGTATTACAGATCCTTGGCAAGATTTAAAGGAAGAATATGGCAAAGGCGGATATGAACGCTTAACAGGGCTTAAACGTACACATCCCCATTTAAAAGTCAGTTTGGCCATTGGTGGATGGAATGAGGGCTCCAAAAATTATTCAAACATGGTTGCTGATTCCCTTTTAAGAGAAAAATTCGTGAAACAAGTTACTTCATTTATACGAAAACACAATTTTGATGGTCTCGATTTGGATTGGGAATATCCCACTCAACGTGGCGGAGCACCTCAGGATCGTGAGAATTTTGTTTTACTTTGCAAGGAGCTGCGTGAACAATTTAACTCTCATGGCTTGTTGCTGACATCAGCGATCGGTGCTGCGAAAAATGTCATAGATCAGGCTTACGATGTAAAACAAATTTCGCGTTATTTGGACTTTTTACACATCATGTGTTATGATTATCATGGCAGTTGGGACCGTAAAGTGGGCTATAACTCCCCTCTGACCACTCCAAATGGAGATACATTAAGTGTAGTAAGTAAATTTGTGTTTTAAAATAATAATTACTCAGGTCCTGACTGTGATTTAAAATCGACCGTAATTCATAAAACTTTTGAGTTCGTTCAACTAATGTACATATGTTTTATGTACTAAACTTTTAACATGTTAAACTATATATTTTTAATGAGCTTTAACATTTGCATTTTTCCCATATGAACTTTAAATATGCAAAATCTCACACCCCTGTGCCTTTCATTAACCAAATGTATCTATTTTTTATTTAAGCAATATACAATCGATTATTTGTTAAAATTAGGAGCTCCAGCTGAAAAAATTGTTATGGGTGTTCCCTTCTATGGTCGTACGTTTAGAACTGCTCTTGATGGCAATATTGAGGATGATACTGATGGTATAGCATTCCAAGGACCATTTACTCGTGAAGATGGTTTCTTGGGGTACAATGAAATCTGCAAAATTTTAAGTAATAAAACGTCAGGTTGGACTAATATGTGGGACCCAGAAACATCACAAGCCGTGGCTCGTTCCAAAAAAGATGCTTTTACCGGTCTTTTAGAAGTAGTTACTTTTGATAATTCCCGTTCTATAGCCAACAAAGTCAAATTTGCGATTGAAAGAAAACTGGCTGGTATAATGGTGTGGTCCATTGACACCGACGACTTTTTAGGAGAGTGCGAAACTGAAATAGACATCTACGAAGACTTTCAGCACTTTCAACTTTTGAATTTAGCCATGCCTTATCGGCTAAGTAATAACTATCCTCTTCTAAGGACTATTAATGAAGCTATTCCTTTAGCTATAGAAGAAACAAAACATAAACACGATTATCCCCACCATCCTGATCGTGACGAAGATCAAGAACCAAATATAGAAGATAATGAAATACCAAATGGATCGATTGAGGATCATAAAGGGGTTAGTAATAACGGTTGTCGTAGAAACTTGTCATATTCATTTTTTCATTTTGCTCTTTTATTGCGACTTTTGTCATTAGTTCTATAAAAAGAAAAAGCAACTTTATTAAAATATTATTTACATTTTTTAGGTTTTATAAGCAATAGTTTTTATCAAGATTGTTTTCCAAATTTTTTAAAACTGTGTATAAAATAAGAACAAAAAATTAAGTTCATTTAATAAAATATTAACGGAAAAACACTGTTTATCACTAATACTGCTGTAATTATTTTGTTGAAAGTATGTACATATGTATGTATGGAGAAAAAGCTATCATAGAGTGATAAATAGAAAAAGCTATCATAGAGTGATAAGATTTGGCACACTTGTTTAAATTCGCCAGAAATAAAAAAAAATTTAAATTTGATAAATATCCTCGCAAGGATTGGTGTCCTTCCCATATATCTCAAAATTCAAAAATTTTATAATTAACAATAAATTAATTATTGTAACTTCATGAAATGTTTTACACGCACTATCTATAACCTATTTAGTGTTCCTGCCTAAATTTGTTCAATTCGAAGCAAGAAAACGTTTCGCTCAAAAATGTCCTTAAAAAATACAAAAAAAAAATTATAAAATATTACAATTATTTGAATTTTTTTATACCCTTCACACATGTGGCATAGTTATATGTATATAGGCTTCTCATTTCGTTTGTAATTTCTATAATATTCATTTGTGACCCCATAAAGTATATATATATACATATATTCTGAATCCTTATTCCCTATCGATTTAGCCATGTCCGTGTGTTCACCCAGAATTGTGTGGGATATCAAATTTTTGGTAATATTCCTGGGAAAATTGGTATTGAAAACTGGCAATACCCATCAATAACCGGCTAAGATATAAGCAAACAAGTAAGAGCGCTATATTTGGCTGTGCCAAATCTTATATACCCTTCACTTCATGCATTTATGTATGTATGTATATGTGTGTGTGTATGTATACTTATATGTACGTATGGATTTCAATCTCTGAAAGGTATTTAATGTCTTAGAAAACTGTTTTTTTATGATATAAGTAATTTTTTTGAAATTTCCCAAAAAGGCATGTCTTACACATAAACATAATGATTTTTGTGTAAAAAAAAACTTTTTGCTTATATCTCGAAATTTTTTTTTTTGCTTATACATATTTATCTCGAACATTTTTTTTGTTTTAAAAATTTTCACACAAATAAATTAATTTTTGTGATTTTCAATAGCAAAAATCTCGGGGAAATTTCTGATCGTTTGATAACAATAACGTGTCCGTACGACATCGAGGGGCTGAGAAAAGTTTATTTCAACAGACGGACAGACGGACATGGCTAAATCGACTTCCCTATTTATAAGGATTGGGGTCGCAAATTAATTTTGTAGAAATTACAAACGAAATGACAAACTTATATATACCCTTCTCACCTTGTGAAGGGTATAAAAAAGACGACCACATTTTTTTGCGCAAAAATTTGTATTTCACAGCTTTTGAATAAACTACAGACATGCTTAACGAAATTGGACTAATTGCCTAGAATCCGCAAAGGTATAAGCAAAAAAATTTATCATAAAAATATTAAGTTTTGTAAGATTTCATTTTATTACCTTTCGAACATGTAAATACATACATGCATACATAGATACATATAAAGATACGTAAATACACTTTAAAGAGGTAAAGTATTTTTATATGTCTTGATTTTTCTTCAAAACTACTTATGCGCTTTCGAAGATTTTTTATGTACATACCTATGGAACGGACATAGGCCATATATCTTTTTCTAATTTTAAGTAGACGTAGTGCCTCCCATGCAAATAAAGCATATTTTATGACATATCTGGGAACAATAATTGCTATTTCCTTATTTGAGTCAAAAATTGATGGGATGAAAAAAATAAATTTAATGTTATATCTGAAAAGCTTTAATCTTAATTTTCTTATTAGTGCCAAAAATGGTAAGGAAGTAACCCTCTAGGAAAGCTATTGCATATCTATGATAAAATTAAAATATTAAGAAAAAATTAACTAAATGAAATTGTTTATTTAATTATTTTTTTTTTTTTTTTTTTTTTTTTTTTTTTTTTTGATGAATATCAAACAATTATTACTAAATATATTTATAGTATTCATTAACATTACTAAATTTATGCACATATTAAATCCAACATGTATCTTCTTATTTATTATTTGGGTCGTTTATACTGCATTCGGTATTCGTTACTCGTTAAATTCTTGATAAATTGTGTTGTTCAAAAATTTACAAATTACCCGAATAACACTACATATTAATAAATACATATTTAAAACTGTTATATACAATTTTATTGTCTATACATATGTATTTATGTACTATGTGTAAATGTATATACGTATACATATGTACTTATGTTTATGTACATATATGTATATGTTTGTATATATTATATTTCTCTATTGTTCGATTATTGATTACATATTTAATAACAATTAAATATACGTATGTATGTATGTAGGTATACTATTTTAATCTACATAGTTAGATAATGTTTAAATGTATCATTTATATACATACATAGTACATACATAACTAAATGATTATAATGAAAAATATCTGTTAATAATAGAAACTATACTTATGTATGTAAATAGTATTATAATAATTATTTAAGTGTTTCCTTTTATATTTTTTTTATTGGACGAATCCTATTGAATAAAAATGCTCGATAGTTACAAGTATATAAATATATACATATGTATGTATGTATGTATTTTACTAAGTTCAGTGAATCTTATAATATTTTAACATTATTTTAGTGTTAAAAAATGTTTTCAAATGGCAGTAAAGTTAAAGTGAGCATCTGTACATCTTAACTATTTTTATAATACAACGATACTACAATAAAATATAGATTTTTTTTTTATTTGTAAAAACAAAATAACTAAATACATGTATGTACATACATTCGGCCAAAATACTATCGTAGCTCCATTTTATAGAGAAAATTTTAAACAAAAACCTCATTTCATAATCGATGGTGCTCTCCATTGCTATTATCTGACGACCAATCTCTGTCGCTGTTATCTTTGCGTTCTCTGGCTGTAGATTTATTTGGAGTTTTGACTTTGTTTATTATGCGACCAATATTACGGCCAACTTGTTGTTGATCGTCTATAATCTCATAGTGGGCTTCAGTAAGATTTTTTGTGGAACGTCGGCGGGCTTCCAAGCTTTGAGATTCCGATGAAAATGGATACGATGCTACAAAATTCGTTGGAGTTGCGGGACCTTGCGAGGTGGCTTCAATGAAATCTTGTAGTTGATTAATTTTATTACTACATGGTGTTAATGGTGAGAGATCGGTTAATTCAGTCTTGGCTTCTGAGTCCACGGAACACATACTTTGTCTTGAAGTATCCTTTGGAATTTGAGTATTGGCGTGATTCAGCTGCTGGTCATCCATGTTTCCAGTGGTTGTTAAAATTTTAATATTTTCTACAAAACCATCGTTAACAGTATGAGGTTTTTGTGGAAATGGAAGACGACTACGTATAGAGTTTTCCCGCTGGCCAAAGCGTTGAGCCAAATAGTCTTCATTATTTCTGCTGCTACAATTGCTTAACTGATGCTGATGCTGGTGTTGTGCATTAGTGGAGTGTGAATGGTGATGTAAATGCTCATTAACATGATGTTGTTGCTGCTGTTGAATTTGTGGTATAAGAGTTCTTTGCGAGGCGCTGGTATCTTCATAGTAATGATCATTTTTCACCGACATATTGCAACAACTGCTGACATCGGCAAAATAAACTTCAGATTCTGCAGGATCACTAGAGGACTGCGTTTGTGGGTTTACATTTTGTGCCGCGTTTGTTGATTCACTACTATTCTGGAAACCTGTGTTTTCAACTCCACACTTGTTTCTTTGAACAGATGTTAAAGAGTTCTCTCCTAGACTTTGTTGTCTATTTAACTCTTGTTCATCTCGACTCTGGCCCATATTTGCGAAAACCTGTTGAACATTAATACGCTGTGAACTTTGAGAATTTGGTCCAATACTTTTGTTTCCAGGATCTAAACGTTTCTTAATTTTACGTGTGGGAAGTGTATTTGAAAATCGGTCCCTTTCGCGGACATTTGCACAACAATCGCTGTCGGATGGAGTATTTTCGTATTCCCCTTTAGATTTGAAATTGCCTATACTTCCCATTGAAGTGTTATTAGATTGCTGTAAAGAGGATTGTTGACAACAATTTGATGCAGCTGGCTGTTCTATGAATTGACCGTGAGCAGATTCGTTTGTATTTGGATTATTCAAATTATTAACGTTTGGGTGCCCAGGAGCTGTAGTAATATGATGTGGTTGTTGAATGTACTGATAGTAGCCTCGTCTAGCTGGGCTATTGGGATCGCTGTAGGGCGGCGGAGGGCCCCAAACACCGTATGGTAAGTTATTATGAAGAACATTAAATTGTCCAGGATTTACATTTTCGGCTTCCTCAGCTATAGTATTTACTGGTATGTTAGTGCTATTGGAAAAACCATATTGTGAATCAGGGCTTGATGGTGTTTGACGAAAGCGTGAATTTGGATCCGGTGAGCTACGTTGCCACCAACGATTCCAGCTCCAGCCAGTCCCCCTACTTCGAGAAGTAGAAATTTCATGGCCACGACAAGTAGCTCCTATAGCTGTCAAATCTTCACCTCCTGGGTTGGGAGAGTAAAAGTTTCCTGGCGGCTGAGTTGACCAAAATCGTGGCTCGGCACTTTCGTCCCAGAGATAACCGGATGCTTGTAATGGAAGCTGTCTGTGGGCATGGCATTGTTCGCAACATCTACAGCCATGTGGAACTGCAACTGCAGGTAAATTTTGTGATGGTATTTGTGGGCGAGTATATAAAGAACGACAACGTAGCTCCAACTGTTCCCAATACATTTTTTTGCGTTCATGGCTTTAAAATAAATAACTGATGAGAAACGAAATTATTTTCAACTAACGCAAACAAAGTTTACCTTAATAACTGATAGACCAGCATACAACTAAAAACTGCCACTAACACTCCAGCAACTGATAAGCCAAATATAGCTCTAAGACAGGAATACAAGGAGCCATGTACTACACCACAATCCGACAAAGAATCAAAAACTAAACGAACTCCCTCTGCAATAAATTTGAAAAATTTTAATCTTTACGTAAAATAAAATAATCAAATAAAAAATATTAAAAAAAAAAAAACAATTTACCTTTATCAACTCGATCTACTTGTGACTCTATTAAATCCGAATAGCATGTACACGTTCGAGTCTTTTGAGCATATTCACATTCTCGTAGGGCTTGTAAGCGGCTCATATGTAATACTGTCGTTGTAACTGTCACCAATGCACAAGTTAAAGCCGAAATCAATCCACAAGCTCCAGATAATTTTATCTACAATTATAAATGAAATTTACTTACAGCCCTCTAAATGCGTTAGTTCTTATTTATAAAAATTTTAATACCCACCAAATAGCTGTAACGATTTCGCCTTCGTGCCAAACTCATGACGCACAGACCCGTAAGAATAAGCTACATAAAGCCACAAATAAAATTAAATTCGAAGTATTAGAAAATTGTTACTGCCATTTGCTTACCAAGGTGGCGGGTACGAAAGTTGGAACAGTCTCAAAATTGCCCACAGTTATGGTATAAGAATGTAAAAGAAAATACACTCCTAAAAATAAAAGTCCTAAAATGCAGGAAAAGCCACCACATACCAAGCACCAAATTACATATTTCTTAATAACCATGCCAGAACGTGTTCGTGCTGCTAAAAATATATTTTAGAGAAAAAAATCACATTAAGTAAAAAAATAGTTGAGCGATTTGTAACTTTCATTGCAAATCCCGGGATGCTCACATAAATTATAACCACCATGTCCTTCACGTACTAATCCTCTGTGAGGATTTTGTTGTGGGATCCAGTTACATGTCGATGGTGGCATGCTGTATTGCATATATTGCATTACGGGATATCCGTGCATTCTGAATTTATCACTTTAAAATAAGTTTTCTTTGTATATTCGGAACTTAGATTTTATTAAAACGCATCAAAGATTTCTCAAATATTTTACTGTGACATTTCCTACATAGAAACTGTAAAATTGTGCTTTTCTTTTATTTTTTATTTTTACAATTCGCTATTGACTTTGTATCTACATACGTATGTATCTATCCCCATATGCTTTTGTTTCAAAAATTCCTTAACAAAATAATTTATCCCTTAACTTGAAAAGCTTTTTTTTAGTATCCTTATTCAACTACCAACATTTTTACTAAAAGCTATTTTACTTTTATTATTTTTTATAGCTAATATTATGGCTAATTATAAAAAAGCTTTTTAACACATACATATGTACATACATACATGTGTATATTTCTGATTTTAGTACAGAACTTCAGAGCGCATGTTTTATTATTTTTAAAGATTTTTGATTTTTAAAGGCCGTTGTGATATGTATTAAGAGCACACGGTAAATCATACATAAATCATAGGACTATTTTTTGCAAGTGACGTTAAAGAGACATTGAATACAACACAGAGATGTTTTGAATAGGATGTTAAAGTAAAAGATTTTTATAAAATATTTAAAATCATGTTTGGGAATATACTCAACAACCGTTTTAATTAAGGTTTCAAAAAGTTAGTACTTATGTATGTAGTAAACTAATGTTAAAAGCCGACAATGCTGTTCAGATTCAGATATCTCACTTCCTTTGTAACATTTTTTCATTTATTATTTTGGAAATACAAAACAACATCTGCAAGATAAAACGTGGTAAACAGTAAATAAGTAAACATAACGACTGTATTATGTTTAATATTAATTCAAAAACAAAATTTCAAAATGTTAAATCCCCATGTGTTTTGTGTTGTCTGCTGCAAAATAAACAAACTTAACATACCCACATAGTATGTATAATGAGTAACTAACTACTAACGACTGACAAAACAATAAAAAATTATTAATTAATTGTTCGTTACTTGAAAAAATCAAAATTAAGCAGTAAGTGCTGAATAATTTCAGATTAAAAGTTGTGACGAACTACAAATTTATATATGTATATCGATTCGGCGTTATTTTATTTACCTAATGTGTTCCTGTGTTCAAAAGCATACATACATACATATGTACATGCATAAATTTCAATGCAGTTAATTAAGATGAAAAGTATTTTTATACCCTTTACACATGTGGCAAGGGTATACTAATATAGGTTTGTCATTCCGTTTGTAATTTCTACAATATTCATTTACGACCCTATAACGTATATATGTATATTCTGGATCCTTATAGATAGCGAAGTCGATTTAGCCATACATGTCCGTCAAGTTTTCGTAGCTCCCACAGGTCGCCTAGGGTTGTATGTGGTATCAAACTAATGGAAATACTTTCGAGAAAATCGGTATTGAAAACTGGCAAGATCCATCTAGAACCAGGTAAGATATAAGCAAAAAAAGACAACTGCCTTTTTTTTACAAAAAAAAGTTATTGTTTTGCAGCTTTGAGATAATTTAAAGATATATTTGAAAAAAATTGGACCTTTGTTCAAATGGGCCATACATGGTGAAGGGTATATAAGATTTGGCCCAACCAAATATAGCGCTCTCACTTGTTTTTTACCATAATTACATATATGTATGTACATATATACACCTAGCAATAACTTGGTAATGACATGTCATTACAAATTTACATAATTTTCTATAACTACAACATAGCGTCTGTATTTTAAAGAAGAAGTTAACTAATGACAGGATTATAATACAATACATATGCATGTAATTGTGTACTTATTTATCAGATATCTATTAAGAAATAAAATCTGCATATGCTTTATTTAGCTGTAGCAATTGTTAGGAGCCACTTATTAAGTTAAACATTTTTTAAGAATATATTTTGATAGTATTCTATGATTTTCATAACGTTTTTTGCATCGACTCTTATGGTTTTTCTAAGGGTTTCTTTTAAACGCAACGTACAGTAGTAAGAAACCTAAGTTTCGTTCACAGAAAGGCGTATATAAAACATTATTAATAACGGATTCTGTAAGTTTATACAATCAATTTATATTTTAATCATTGAAAGCAGGCAATTTTTTAATATTTTAAATTAAAAAAATAATAAAAATCAAATAAACAGTGACACGGTCACTATTTAAAAGAACATTCTTCTAATTTAAGAGAAATTGAAAACTCTCTTTACTAGAAGTGAAAAGTTATCACAGTCACTGTTGAAAAGCACTGTAATTTTAAAATCACGGTATCGTCCATCTACAATTTTTATTTGTTTTTAAAAATGTTCATATTGAACATACAATATGTATTTTTTATAATGTTTTATGATAAATAAGTAAAATAATAAAAAAAAATTGCGCTTTCAGATCAAAATATTGAATCAATTTGAAAAAATGCATTGATATAATAATGGTTTTATTTTTTTAACGATGATGTTTTAAGCTAATCATCGTTAATAAATTGGCTTAAAAATGGACTTAAGTTTTTTGTGAATATGGGCGAAAAGTTTTTCTTTAAGTTTTTAAAAAGAACTTTTGATAAACACAACCCCTCGATGCGATGAGAACACGATTATAAGTATGTGGTTATGGGTGGTTATAACATAAGGATGTCATGTTAATTCTGATGTTCATTACAAGATCTTGTTAAGAACATTTATTAAAAACTTTTATGCTAGCAACATGTTGTTTATTGCTTGGTTTGATCTTTATTTCGTTAATTCGTCAATTTTACTACTCCTTATGCATATGTACATAAATACTATATATTTAAGAATCTTACCATTTAACGAACTCCCTAATATTTTCGGTCGAGGCGGCAGTCTAGGCGGTAATGGTGGCCTTAAATCGGATATGTCGCCATTCGGCCTTCCATTCGTTTCTTTTAGACATGCCTCTGTTATGACCTCAGCATCACCATCACCATCACTATATATATCAATATTGTTGGCATTGTGATAATTGGAACTATCGGTCTTTGAGTTTTTCCCAGGAGATTTGCTTTGTTTAAAATATGTGAACACAAAGGTATTTTTAAAACAAATTATCAATACAAAAAATCGGAAAAAAGACTTACAGTTTATTAGTTTGATTACGTTCGCAACGTTTAACGGTCGTACTATTGTTATCCGATTCACTAACCGTTATTTCATCTGCGGTTAACATGGCTTCCGACAAAGCAAATTGATGTGTACTTTGATGATGGATATGTTCTTTACGTTTATTACTTTTCATGGTGGTTTCTCCATCTGCTCCATCTTTTTTATCATCATTGTCGTCGTCGTTATAATCTTCGGTGCAAGTGCATTCCAAATCACAATCACAACTGGAATTTCTTTTCAATTTCTTGTTACCACCTGCAGCACAATCGAATATGTTTTCCGTAACGGATTCAGACATTTTTAATGCTTGATAGGAATGATTTAGTAACGAAGTTTCGGATTGTGATTTTTTTGGTAAAATTTTATTGTGGGTAATACCCTTTGAAATGTTGGCGGTGGAAGAGAAAGAATTTGTGTTGTTCTTGGAGGAGGTATTTTCATTGCTACTAGTGCTGTTGCTGCCGCTGGCCTGTCGATGTACAACAACATTAACCATTTGTGAGTCCACACTGCTCTGTTGAGAATGGTATGCAACATTATGTTTCTTTTGCTGTGGCTGCAGCTGAAATTGTTGGCCCTGATTACCGCAAGAACAGCTGCATTGACATGTTGTTTGCGAAAGAAGATCAGCAGTAGGATTTGCATACTGATGTTGTGGCAACTGAATATGTTGTTGTCGTTGGGGCGGCAACTGTTGATAATATTGTATATAATGATACTGGTGTGACGCCGGGTAAATAACATTATCTATAGAACCGGTTAGGGATGGATTATTTGACAAAGATCTTTTCATAGAAGTTGGCACATTAATGGGTTTTCTCTCCGCAACACTACCATTATCCATTTTATGTGATTATTTATTTATTATTTAACTAGTATGTATTTATTTCCCTGTCTATTTTTTGTTGTTTTATTTTAAAAATCAAAGCAAAAAGTTTTTCCCGTTCCTTGGATTCAGTTAATATTATAGATTAACACGCACATTCAGGCAATATATGTATGTAAATGCATACATATGTACATAATTTATTTACACAAATATTCGTTAATTCATTCATCCAATTGATTTGTTAAATAATAAAAAAAACATTTTTCCCGAGTTTGATGATTCGTGTTGTAAAAACAATTGCATTTTTTATGAGTAATGTGAGTTTGTGAACTCTTTCTTTTGAAAAGTAAAAATGTATTAAAAAGAACACAAGTATCTTATTTCAGCCTTAACTAGATCTACATACATACATACTTATGTAGGTATGTACATACATATCTTTAGCTGTGTTTACAAGAATGTGTGTAATTATTTATTGCTGGAAATTATTTAATACTTGTAGTAGTAGAGCAGAGTTTAGAGTTTTTTATATGATTTGGTTTCAGCTCTGTTAAGTTTTCAATATTTATTCCATTTAATGCTTAAGAGGCTGTTAAACCGGTTTCTCCCTTTTTATTTTACTTGTCTGTATACAAATCCACACATTTGTTGCTGTCGGTTATTTTTTTCTCAAAAAAAAA
>NDXZ01024770.1:14399-31855 GCA_003055125.1 Paykullia maculata | reverse complement strand
ACTAGACAGATGTAGAATACAAGGGAACAAGCCATACACTCCCCAAGAACGCGGAATAATCGTGTCTATTTTTTTGCGTAACAATTCGTCTGTCGGATCACTTCTTTTGGCCCGGATGACTTCTTTTGATCCACCTTGTACATACATACAATTTAAATAATAAAAATAAAATTTGTTTAAAAAAAATTTTTTTTCTCTAAAAAAATTAACCATTTAGTTCTTCTAAATATAATATATGCAGCTGTGTTTATAAAAAAAGTCATATGAATATTTTTTTTTCAAGTTAAGTTATTTTACATTAAAAAAACAAGAACAATTTTGTATTCCTTTGTAGCATCATTAACTATGAAATAGCTGGAGAATGCCATAGAGTTGCCTGAAAATTGGTTTGAGATTGTAATAATATTGCAAAAATTTCTTGAAGCCTCTTTATAAAATAAAGAATTGTTTTGCATATGCTTTTTTTAACAAACGTTTGGTAGCCTTTAAGGCTTTGATAACTAATGTGTACTTTAAACCTAATGTAAGAAGTTTTTGCAGTAGGCTGCCGTATCTATAATGAAAAATTAGAAGCTACGTATACATCGCACACAACTATCTGCTCACTAGCAAACCAATTAGGCTAAGCAGAGAGTTGGCAAATAGTTATTTATAACGAATTTCTAGCTGCCAATAATAAGAGTTTGATTTTAAGTAAACATGATTTTAGTAGAATGGATAAAGAATACATTAAAAATGACACTTGTGCTAACTCCATGCTAAATTTTTGCTATTAGTATGGCTGTTAGTTTTTAAATTTTCTAGTTTTTTGTTATGCAAACGGAAGAGAAAACTGTAAGCTTTAACAATAGAAAAAAATTAAAACGAAGCACTGGAAAAATGCAACATTAATTTTCAAATTATTTAAAATAAAATAAAGTTAGAGTTTGATTAAAATTTAACTAAATTTTTTAATTAATAAAAAAATGTCTTTATAGATATTAAGGCTAATGATAATTCGTAACGTTTTAAGTTTCTTAGCAGCTCATTGCAAATTTTATCAAATGCAGTTTAAAGTTGTTATAACTTAAAAAAAAACATTTAATCGAAATCCCAATTATTTCTTTTTCAATGAGTTTAATTGTTTTAAATAAGTCCTAGGGTGGGGTATCTTGTTAGGAACGTAACAAGTTTCTTAGTATTGTTTTAAAAAAATTAATCTCTTCTGGCATTTTTGAAAATAAAGAAATTCGAGTTTTTTAATAACTATTTACATTGTAGTTATGTCTGTATATGTTTCTCTTGAATTTACCTTGAAATTGTACAATTTTCTATCAACATTTTGTTCAACTGTTTTGATAAGTCTTGCAAAAAATAAATTTGATTTGTATACCTGTGGCTTACCTCTTGGCTAAAAACATTCATATTTCATGACATCTTCCTGGCTGGTATGCTGGCTTCCAAATCAGCAGTAAACCATAACATATTTTAGTTTTGTTGTATTGCGGTAAGATGAAATTTTGCACAAAATTCTATGGAATAGAATGTGCGGCTAACCGAAACAATTAAGGAAATTCGCATAATGCATAAAGGTATACAACATAAATTTGCAACAGGAAAGTAAATGGGTTTTAGTTTTGCAACAGCAATACAAAACAAAAAATTCCAAAAAGTATTTGTTACTTGACGCGAGTAAGAGAAAGAGAGTGAGAGAGAGTGTGTTTGAGAGAAATGTACATACATAAATAAATAATATTTCTGTAGAACAAAACTAAATTTGTGGCAATTATACCTTAGAAAATACTACTTTGTTATAACTGAAGACAGTTAAAGTGCTGCTGTAAGGACAGATAATTTTGATTTTAACATTTTGAAGTTTGCAAGCCGTTGTTTCTAATGCTAATTTCTTCATGTTGTTTTCTCTTGATTTTTTTAAAATTAAAATTGAGGACAAGTTTTGTGACATTTTGTTGATAAAACATTGCAGATTGCCATTGCACTTTGAAACAGGATTCCCTGTTTTTTTTTATCAAAAAGTAGGGTATGAAATGATAGTAAAACTATCTCTATACACTGCACAATGGTACAAAGAATTCTATAATAATACTTGAAAATTCCAAGACAACAAATGATGTGTTCTGCTTTAAGAGTTCCACTTTCAGCCAAAATTTATTAACCACTTCCAATGTAAAATTTTATTAAATAAAGCAGCTCGATTTTTGTTTGTTTTTTATTTGAGTTAGGCTTAATCAAAATGTTTGCTTTGCCAATCTTTAAAAGTAGAAACAACAAATTTCTTTTTAAATTTTGGTTTTGTATGCAATTTTTCTTTCGTTTTTTTGTTTTGCTTAAAGATTTTTTAACTCAAATAAAATTACCAATATTCATTTGTTAAAACTAAGAAATTTCTAAAGTCATGTTGTGACTCTCATCTTAAGCTAATTTAATGAGTTCCCATCTGTTTGGCAACACGTTAAAAACATTTACCCAAACATTAAGCTCAAAAACAAGATACAAATTTTTTATCGCTTCGTTTTTTTTTACGTCTAAAAAACGCTGATTCTTCTTTTCGAAGATTTTTTGTCTAAGGAATTTCCCAAACAAAGCATAGATGGTGTTGCTTGTGGTAATTTTTAAATCTTTTGAAATTTTTCATCATTTATCATTTCATCGAAACATCAAACTGATGACTGACATTCAGCGTCTGTGTCAAAACAGTAACGCCACCAAATGTCTCGCACCCATCCATAAACTTATGGTGAGGCAGGGAACGTCGTTTACCGCACACTTACGAAATGTTTTTGTGCCACAAAATGAAAATTAAGAAAAAAAAGGAATAAATGAATGAATGAAAGAAAGCCAAATTGTGGCTTTGTCACAATTCGCTAAGGGATTGCTTTATTTTTTTTTGCTTTCATAATGAATGACTAGATGGCTGAATGTGGCTCACTGACTTAAGGACTGGAGGATGGTTGTTTTACTTTTATATCAGCTTCAAAGTTTTAAATGAGAATTGTATATTCGCGATATAAATTACTTTACACTTAAGTGGGATTTTTAAGGTTTTTAAGATTTTTATCGCCTTCAAGTCAATTTATGTCTTGTAATTGTTGCTTCTTTACAATAACGTATCTTTTTTTAACGTTTTTGTTGTTGATCATTTAATGTTTCAATTGCTTAGATTTAAATATATTTTTTTTACCTCCATAGGGAAGTTAAAGCAAAAACGTTAAAAATTCACAAAAACCTGCTAAGAATGGTGAAAATGAAAAATGTGCCAATTCATTTAGTTGAAATTATCGCAACAGGATATCCGTTTCTCTATTATTTACCTTGGCCTTTTTTTCCCCATCACTCTCTCACAAATTTACTTTCCTATTGGTTTTTTTTAATACGACACTTCCTTTACTGACTGTCTCTGTATTGCAGCAAAATATCCTACTGCTTCTTATTTATTTTTTGTGTGTGATTAAATACCGAAATTTGATTAATCTCTTAAGATAACCTTTAAATTATGCCCTGTGTTTAGTTCTGAAGTGAAAATATGAATTTAAGCTTTTGTAATGGCACATTTGAACACAAATTACTTTTAAAATGAATTGCAGAAATGTATCATTTTTATCTGTAGTGTTTTTTTTGTCTAAAGTCACAACCATGACACGCTTAATGAGTTTAAATGCTATAAATGATATTGATGCTTAAAAAAGCATATGTTTTATGGAATGGAATTTTAATAATAACACTGTGCGACAAAAAACAACTTTTTGCAAAGTACACAGACTTGGCTATATAGGTACGATAGTACTACTTGAGCTGAGTAAAACCCTAGCCCCGTTTCGCAATTTTAGTTCGCGTTTTGATTTTATGTGCCTGAACATATTGGGACACTTGGTGAATTTTCCGAAAAATGGTACCATAATCTCTTAGCCAATAACTCATTCAGACTTGGTGATAGCATTTTAATGTCTTCGGCAAAGTTGTAGGAAAGTATCTAATGAATAATTCTTTCAACATTTTATTGCCGGAAAACATTTTTTTTTGTATATTTTTTAAGAAAATGCAAAAAAATTTGGATTTTTTTAAATTTTTTTGGCATAGCTTGCAGGAATCTTTCTTTTTTCCTATACTATATCCTACAAAAATGTAGCTAGAGTCAAATGAATCAACTTTTGTGAACATATCTATACGATCTGAACATGTACAGATGACTTATTTAGCAAAAATTACCTTTTTTTTTTGCAAAAAACGCCGTTTTTTGAAGGAAAATGTTTGATTTTTTAGATATAGACGAAAGGGGTCTCAAATATATTTTAAATATATCAAACAAATAGTAGAACACAAAACAATCGAAAAAAAAGGTGTTTTATTATATTATTACCACAAAAAAAATTTTTTTTTAGCGTCAAAAAATCGTGAGAAACTACCATTTTTAAGGTTAAAAGCTGTTTAAAAATGCATGCATACATTTGGACAAAAAGTCTAACTACTTTCTATATTCTGTGTTGAGAGATTTTTTAAATAATAATTTTCTTTTAAAAAAAATTCAACTGACTCAATTTTTATAATTTCTTTTTAAACCTCCACATCTTCAACAACATTTTATAAATTCTTTTTAAACCTCCACATCTTCAACAAAATTCTATAAAAAAATTTTTAATCGTTTTTTTTTCATTTTAATTTAAATAACAAATTTATCCTAAAACTCTTTCGTCTCCTTCCTGTTACACATATAAACAATTTAAATTATTCCATTCATTACTTATTAATGGAAATTTCCTGCAAACAGTAAAATTATTAAAATTTTTATTAGCTTTAATTTTATGGTTTTTGCGACAAAATAATGATTTAAACGATAAAGACTGCTTCTAGGCGTTACAACAGTAATTTTGTCTACCATTTACGATAAATCGAAAAAAATAACTTTTCTCTTTTACAAGTACAAGCAAATTAAGCACCCCTTTTCAGATACAAAAGGAATATTTCTTATTACAAAAACATTTTTCATAAGGCCATAAAAATCGAAATCATAAGTAATTATTAATATTACAGACAATACTTACACACATACATACATAGATTCCTTCAAGGACCGGCTGTTTAGAAATGCTGTAAATCGTGAAAATTCATGTTCCAATAAAGAAACTTAGCGCATACACACATAATTTTTCTGAATTACTATAATGTGTTTGTCATGAATTTTGTTGGGAGCCAAAACATAATTTCACTTAAGTCTAAAACAGGATAAAAGTAAATCTGTCTCTCCATTTGCGAGAAATATTTGGAGATGATACGAACAAAATTAAAATCTGAAAATTTTTATATTTAATACTACAAACAATTGTTGGCAATTAAAATCTGGTGCGTATGAAATTAGAAAAAAAAGAATTAGCTGCTTTCCCCACCACCCATTTTACTACGACCTCGACTTACCCCCTTTAACTATTGTTCAACGAATATTTATGATTCAATGGCCATTGGCTTCT
Organism: Paykullia maculata; assembly: GCA_003055125.1. Lineage (NCBI taxonomy): Eukaryota > Metazoa > Arthropoda > Insecta > Diptera > Rhinophoridae > Paykullia > Paykullia maculata. The sequence goes on along the minus strand of NDXZ01024770.1, from coordinate 26,393 downwards.
TTTGTTTTTGTGTCGCGGCAAATGTCGTTTTATATTTTTGTTGTTTTGTTTTTATTGTTAATGAAAATTTCTTGTAAGAGCAGAAGAGGATAATGAAACAAATCATTGAGTGTGAATGATTCTCGCCGTTGTTTTTTTGTTTGTTGTTTCTCTAACTGACTGACTGTGATTTCCTTTGCATATTTTCGTTTTGTTTCCTTTATTTCCGTCTCCGTCTCAACAAAACAGCATTTGTGTATTTGCGAGTTTAATTAGTGAAATGGAATTAACGCATTTTAGGGTATTTTTATGTTTTATATCTTTATATATTTGTGGATGGAGGAAGAAAAATCTGCTTTAAACAAATGGCGGATGGGGGGATAATGTTGTTGTAGAATTGATTTTTTTTAATTATTAAATTTGTATTAAAACTGTTATCGCTAGTGGCAGTGGAGTGCTTAAGTTCAACTTTTATTTTTTACTAACTCTTTATTGATAAAAAAATTTCGATATGTAATCCATACAATTTTTAAAATGTTCTTTTTTTACTTACTAAATTCTCACTTTAGTAAGGACTTTAAATAAGCCTCATTGAAATGCAATCACCTTTTTCGGTTACACCGTATGCTGTTATATATGTCTGACAAAATTTTCCATGTCTAAAGCACTAATAAATACGCATATTTCTAGTTAAATACAAGCAACAGTTTTTTCGTTCAAGTGTATTTTTGATTATAAAAGGTTAAAAAAACTTTCTTGGTTTAAAATTATAAAAAGAAAATATTATTGAAGGTGAAATACAATATTTATTTAGTTTTATAAAACACTAGCTGAGAGCCCCGGCTTCGCACGGAAGTTATTTACTAATGACAAAAAAAAAAATATAAATGCGTTTTGCGAAAATATATATATTTAAGTATTTTATAATTGATACAATTATTATTTTAACAAAAAAATTTGTTTGCTGTTTTATCGGGGGATAAAATAAAAAGAACTGATGGTTTACCGACTCTCGAACACGTTACGTACAACTGGCCGCGGAAAAAACACTGTGACTCTAGGTTTAGCCCAAGCACTTTTAACGTTAGTAGCCAAGGTAACATAGAACAAATGAGAAGCGAATCGGAGTCAATTTTTATATAATTTTTAAATAAAGTAATCTTTTTATCGAATTCGTACATAAATTGCAAGGTATCCGACTTTAAAATATCTCTATTTAAGTATTTTCTTTTTATGGGCGGTGCCACACCCCCTGCTCAAGGCAAGTTTTGCTTAAATAAGGAAAGTTATATTAAAGGTACAAAGGTTTGATACAAAAGATATATTAGATCTCAATACTTCTAAAGTAATTTTTTTGAGTTGTAGAGTAATTGCCAGGCCCCTTTATATAGTTTTGTTGGTTTTTGCATAAATAAGCCTACAGATATCAAAGAGAGTTACGCTAAGTTTAAGATGGCAGCTATTGCAGTTTCTCAAATATCATAAATTATATACATATTTCTGGCATAAAATGTATTTGAGTTGTTTGTGCGGTACCACAACTCCTGATCCTATCCTTATAATTTTTAACTCGGAAAAGTAAAGTGGTATAAAAGTTAATCGTACAAAATTTTGCGGCTATTGAGGTAACCGTTATTCAGATTGAGTTGTATGGGCGGTACCACACCTCCTGACTCGATCCTAACCATTTTTTGCTAGAATAGGCGAAATGGTGTAAGACATAGTTCTACAAAATTTAGAGATGATAGATTTAACAGTGCTCTTTACATATCATAAAATGTGTGGGAGGTGCACGCCCTTAATTTTTTTCATTCAAACCGTCTCCTGAAAATTACGAACCAAACAAAAGAAACTTCAGGCAAATCGATCCAGCCGTTCTCAAGTGATGCGATCACATACATGGACCATTTCATTTATATATACATATATATATATACATATAGATATTGCTAAAAAAAAATTTCACCCCAACGAAAAAACCTGGGCAATTAGTTGCATCGCAATACGAGTATTAAAAACAATAAATTTTTTTTAGTAATTGCACACAATATTTACCAAACAAAAACATGCAACATTATGCGGTGATAATGGTGATATTGACAAATATCAACAACATCCTTTTGTTATAGCTTAACGTTAACAGCGCCAGCACTATTATTGAGGGCATTACTATTTGTTCTAAAATGGTAGAAAATTTAAACAGCCACTATAATAAAACAGCATCGGAGAAACAAACAAATAGACAAAGAAGAAAGAAACTGACCAAAGTGCTGGCGAAGAGAAACCATTTTTGTATTTTTAGCAAAGGAAAAAGTATAAAATCATGAACTGTATGTATGTATGTGTTTTGCAAACCAACCTAACCCAACTTTAAATAATCCCTACTCTACTTAAAACAACAAAATGCAATAACAACAGCATTTACCTCCCACCCACTCAACTAGATTTGTCAAAAAATAAGAAAAAAACAAACAATTTATTTTCAAGTTTTGCAACGAAATGCCAATTTCAGAGGGCAGAGTGCGGCAAAGTAGATGAGATGGTGAAGTAAAACCTTAAAAGAAACGAATGCAGAAACAGACTATTTATTATTCCCTGTGCAAGAAATATATAAATATATATGTAAGTATGTATGTATGTAGTACACTAGGTGAATAATGATTACGTTTGTGCAAAAAAGGCGGGTCCATTGCTTTGGTAACCATAAAAACTACAATGAAAAGCGCATGAGAAAGCAATAAGCACTTAAAAGAAGAAGAGGAAGAATTGAGGATACAAAAAAAAAAATCCAACACCAGCAATAACAACCGGCTATAATGCAGTGGCAACCAAAGCAACTGAAATTTGTATATACAGATTTTTTTTTAATTTTTCTTATTTTTGCATTTTTCTAAAAAAGCCATTTTAATGGAAACTCGTTTAACGTTGTGTTGTGATTGTGATGCTGTGTTATACTTACAACATGGCTGAAATAAAAAGTTTATGGTAAGAATAAAAGGAAAAATAAAAATAAATAAAATGTAGCATTAAAATAAGAAAAAAGAAAATATTTGCAAATTTCCAGGCAACTCTCTTGCATTTGCTCTCTCTATCTCTCTCTCTTTGAAACTGAAACACAATTGCATTTTTATCATACGTAGCTTGGACACTGAGAAAGAAATAATGTTAGGACATTTATTGACACCTTTTTTTCCTTTATAATAGTCCTCTTAAGTTTTTACACGAGATGATCTTGAAAATTGGCTTTTTATTTATAGAAACGCTAAAAATATTTAAATTTTCTCGGTGCACTATTCCAATGGAACTTCATTTTTGGGATAATCATGATTTATGAATAAGGTTCTTCTCTTTGAAAAACATTTTTATTTCTTTAACAGTAGTAAAAGCTTTAAACATTTAAAAAATAGATGTTATCTTATAATTTGCAAGAAGAATAAATATAATTTATAATAAATCAGGGTTATTAATGTTATTGTATGCTGACGATATCCAAATGTTTATTGGCTGCGACCTTTTAACAATGCCAAGCTGCGTCTCGAAAATAAATTCACCTCAAGAAAATATTTATTTCTGGTATAAGTAACCAGTGAAATGCAGCATATAAACAGCTTGAAATTAACAACAAACCATAAAAATATAAATTCAGATCTTTTAAGAGTCAATGAATAGGCGGCTGTAAATGGGCTGAGTTTAAACCCTAAAAAATCAAAATGCGTTCCAATTTACAGAGCACAACTGGACAACCCACATCAGCCTAGAGCTACTTTAGGAGATTCACAAGTCGAGATCGTAAACTCTGCAAAAACTTGGGTATCATTTTTAATTCAACACTTTCGTGGACAGATCATATAAATAATGCAACAGGGAAAGCGTATGGTATGCTAAGAACACATCATTATTATTTTACTTTATTTTTAACTCGTATGTTATTGGTTTAATGGATGTGAATTGCTTTCTGGTTGTAGTGCATTTGATAAGCAAAAATTAGGAACTTCGTTTAATAATGTCGCCAGATACGTTTTTAATCTAAGGACTAATAGCGTCTCCCAGTTTGCAAAGAACTTGTTTAATGTTTCTTTTGAAAATCTCCTAAAATGTCGCAGTTTAATTTTCCTACACAAAATAATTTACACCAAGGAACCTGACTATATTTTAGAAATTTAATGTTTAGAAGGTCAGCTAGAGGCAGGATTATATTTCATAGCCGATATCATTATCTAATATCGGAAGGATAATTCTTTATATAAGGCGTACGGCTTTTGAATCTACATCCAGATAATATTCAAAGCACAAGCAATGCAGTACATTTTAAAAGAGCAATTTTTTATTTTTTTGGCTGATAACAAGTCGAAAATAAGTTGTTATTCTGATTTATAACTTTTTATAAAATTCAAATTTATGGTTATACTATATAAGTTGTTCAAATTGTATACGTGCCAATATTGTTGTCCGGTGCTAAATTTAAAAGATTTTATATCTTATTGTACTGGTGACATCATGCAACAAGTTATTGTGGGCCAAACCCGACATTTATACCTTATACCAAAATATATAAAAATTTTTAATTGCGATTAGACTTTATTTAGAAAAATTTATTTTCAACAATTGTTTTAAGGGGTTCACTTAATCTTCAGCACTGATTCGTATATGGTAGTTAAAGAAAATTATAAACCGATTATCACAAAATTAATTTGTGCTCATAAAAAGCTATTAAGGTAAAATACATATTCACTCCAAAATTTTAAACAGTTTTATGACCATTAAGATGATTTCCGGAAGTGGGCCTTATCTGGGAGTTAGAATCAATTATGTCCCGATCTTCTCGAAATATTTAATATTGTTAAAATAAATATTTAGTGAAAAATAAAACAAATATATTAGGAAAACTGAATAGTAACTTTGAATACACAGGTTTTTCTTTGATTTTTGTTTAATTTTTACAGAAATTATTTAAATATTTATTTCAAACAAAAATAATGCATTTCCAATTGATGTTTTTATGTTGCTTAAAGGCGAAAGAAAATGAAATATTAACAAATAAAGTCTTAAATGCATACATTCCTAAAAACAACAAACATTTGGCAAACTTTTAGATGTTTGCTTACCTGCCGGAAATCTTAAAGTCATTTAAGAAATAAAATCAAGCGTAACAGCTGTGCGTTTCGTTGATGTTATTTTTTGTAGATTCTACTGAATTAATGAGAATTTATGCACGTCGAAAGATGGTGATGGAGAACGAAAAAACACATAAACTACAAATGTACTTTATGTTTTTATTTACACATACAAGTGTAATGTATGTGTGCAAAGTTAGTTACTGTTGCTATTGTTTAAGTAACAAACACATTTTAACTGTTTTTTTTTTGAATTAAATATTGTTTTAAAAAAGAAAAAAATACACGAAAGAATAAGTAAAATATAAAGTTACATAAAAATATGCTACCAATTGTATAATGAGACAGAGCTGTAAGTTAAGAAAATTGTATTTTTATTATGAAGATTAAAATTGTTGGTAAAAATGCCTGTGATGTGGAAGAGGTTTGGGGAAAAGCAGACAAAATTGGAGAGCAAAACAGCTAATCTAAATGAGAGGTTTTCTTTTACAAAACGAGTCCATATGGCAATGCCTTTATCCGGATATATCTTATAGAAAAAAACAGAATAAGCATTATTTCAAGGCAATAGCGCTGCTAGAACATACATATATGATAGGTTGATAGGTCGTTAGTTTTGAAACAAAGAAACAATTAACAGTATTTCAGAAACTTTTCAACATAGACGGGGAAAAGTTGACGTGGTTAAGCTAATTCTTAGTTTATAAAAAAATACGAACCCTATTTTGATGGCAAAGGTAATGAAAATGCTAATGGTTAAGGATTATTTTATTAAGTATTCTTTTCTGCTAAGAACACTTATTTAAAGTTCTGGCAAAAAAGAATAACTTTTAACTACATTTGAAATATTCTCTATTTGTATGACGTCTTCTTTCAACTTCTACATTTAATTTTGTTCTTTGCAGTTTATTTTTTTCCCCAGCCTTACAATCAGGCATAATTTAAAAATTGGCATTTGCCTAAATACACACATACATATGCAAAGTGGTTGACTTAAGTGTTACAAATAGAGAGACAGATTTTCAAAGAATTAAGTCTTTAACAATTTGAATAAAATCTTGAATTTAGTTAAACACCAAAGTTTAGTTCCTTTCAATTTTAACAAAATGTTCTTTTAGCAGCAAAACTTTTTTAAACATACATGTGTAAACTCCCTGTGTATTTAACACTAGGTAAACCCGAGAACAAGTAATGTAAATTCGTATAAAAATAAATTGAAAGAAAGTAAATTACAAAAAATTTGTTTTTAAAACGCCAAAGACGTAAGAGAAATACATGTGTATATGTGTGTGTGTGTATATGTACTCGTAGAAACAAACAAATAATTCACAAGTTGTATTTTCCATTTGGCAAAATGTGAAAAATTAAGACATTCTCACTCATTTGCATAAGTAGCAAGCAGTAACACTCACCACTTTTTCCCGAGTATCTACAATTAAAAATGTGGGACCTGTGTGCCGACGACAACTGCTACAACTAAATACTTATTTAAATTCTTTTTTTCATCCTATTGTTGCCGCTGCTGTGGGTGCTGTTGATGTTGTTTTTTATTTAAATCTTTCATTTTTGCATAATGTAGTCCCAAATAAAAACATTTGCCACACATGTGTTGGTTGCATGGTTGGGTATTTTGTCGAAAAACAATGGCAGAAATATATTCATACTTAAAACTCACACACGCATACTTAGTCTTGCATATTTCCAGATTTTAATGCTCATACCCATCAGCTAAAAGCTTCTGCACTTGAAATTCAATTTCAATAATGAAAAATTTGACTTTAATTAAAAACTCAGCAGAAAAATCATTAAATAGTAAAATAAACAATATAAAATGAAAAATAACAAGAAAAAAAAACACGTTAAAAATTGAAAAACACTTATGCATATGTGCCAGAAAATATATACATATACCTATATATACATATATTTATGTACACATATGCAAACAAAACTCTCATTATAAATTACTCATACGTACGTGGTTTGGTTCGGTTTGGTTTGGTTTTGTTTTGAAACAAAATTAAAATGAAAAAAATTGTTAAATGTCCGGCTATAGAATGTCGCTACCCACACCTCTACCAAATTTTTTTTAAATGTTTTGGATAAAATAAGTTTTTTTTTTGGGTTTTAATTTAAATCAGATACGGAAAGCATACTTTTACCACATACCACAACAGTGAGCAGGACCCGGAGAAAATGGTTTAAAAATAATAAACAAAAAAAGTAATGAAATTGTATGCTTAGCTTTGTATGTCCTGTGGCGGCCACGACTTAATTTAGCATCCCGTTTAATCATATTGTTCAAATTGTCAAGCCTTTTTCTAAATGTTGTATATTTAGATTCATTAAGGCATTGGTAACATGGACACGGGGATAATATTTAAGGTGATGGTTATTAAAAATGTTTCACATGATTGATAAATAAATTTTTATATATTAATTAGTTTTTTTTTTCATTGAGGATCATTAAAAAATGTTACAATTTTCAGCTTAAATTAGAGCTGATGTTTTCTCTGTTTGGCGGTACCAAAGCAGAAGTAGCTGCCAGAAAAAAAGTGGGGATAAACTTAATTGAAATATATAAGATTCCGACAAAAATGTTTGATTTTGTGTTAAATATTTGCTGGTAAAAAATTCTAAATTTAGAAAAGTTGCTTTTCATAACATGACTTTTGTAATATTTTTATAGACACGTTATGTTTTAAATGAATTAAGAAATAATAGTTCAAAAAGTGCTGAGGATGAAACCGTAGCTGGTTTCGAAAATGTATTCCACTCGGCTAGTGTCGGGAAACTTACTTTTTCACAATGTTCTTTCGATTATCGCATAAAAAATATCAATTTCCAAATTAATATAAAAAAATGTATGAACTATCCATTAAAACAGAAAATATTACGAAACAATAGTTGGTTTGAAAATGAATTCAATTATACACAAATACCTCGCTTTGCGTTTTTTTCAAGTTGCGTCACTGCTGCATTAGTACTTATTTTCACTGTGCGTCGATAGATTTTCATAGTTGCGTTGTTTCAGGTTCGAGTCTTTTTTTTTGAAATTTCTTAAAGGTTTCTTTTTTTTTCTAAAAGAGGACACGACTTTTAGTTCTAATTGCACCATGCCATCAAAACTTGCAATTTGCTAATGAAGAAGATGACATTGACCATTCAAAAGAAATCTCCGAAGAACAAAATTTAACCTCCAAATAAATTTTCAAAGCAATGTGTTTGATTGGCGAAGCTATGAAGATTTTTTTTAAAAAACGATCCTGACAGCGGAAGGAGTTTTAAAGTGTCCCAGGCGGTAGCTACGAATATTAATTGAAATTTTTACGTTGAAAAAAAGCTGTTCAACAAACATTGGACCAATTTTTTGTGAAAGAAAGCCGACTTACGACAACAGCCACTATGGCTGTCGACACTATCATCAGACAGTGATTAATTTTATTTTGGTTTTTATAAATTAATTGAATATTTTATTTTGTTTTAATTGAATTTGTTTTTGTTTTGTTTCTTGTGTATATGTAATAAAATTTAATATTGTTTTTGTTTTTTAAATGTTTACTTCGTTCAATATTCTTTTTAAAAAGTAGTATTTTCGTAACCCATGAACCTACCTTCGATCTTTACATGGTTCGCTATAGAAAATCATAATTCACTTTGCGTCGATTCAATTTGCGTCGTGTTTTTTTTGGAACGTGAGGTATTGGTGTATTTATAAAGACAAAGCCATGTTTTTATATAGAATATTTTTAAGAAAATAAAACAGCTATTAATTTAAGAAACAAAAGAAAAATTATTTTTACAATTCTGAAAAATTTCTCTTTCAAAATTTTATCAATTGCCAGTAGGTTTTTTGGTGAATTAAATTTTTTATAAAAAATACGATAAGTCATCTAACCTGGCAGAAATGATTGTAGGGTATCATTTTTTTCAATCCAACATAATTCCTAACAATTTTTTCAATTATAAAAAAAATATACATAAATAAACATATTTAATGTAAATTACATTTAAAAGATAAACAATTTTTTCACAGACTTACACAGACTTAAATATAAAACAAAAAACTCAGTTGTAATTCATTCACAACTTTTTCCATGCATTAAATACAATTTTTTTGTTTATATTGTTTAAAGGGGGCAAAATATGAAGGCGGAAAGATTAAATATATTTAAAAATGTTTATTTATCTAAAGGGTTTATTTACCTTGTGATTAAGTGATTTATAATGTTTATTTTATTTTTGCTTTTTGGTTTTTGGTTTTTTTCTTTTCATGTTTTATTTTCATAAATTGTGTGACTTTATTTCTCTAATTTAATGCGACCTTGAATATTTGTTTTAGTCTAAGTTTTCCCTCATACTTTTTGTTGTTTTATTGTTTAGTAGACTTTTTAACCCAGTGAAAATTTATTTCAAATCACACAAAAATTAAAAGTTTTTCTTATATATTATTGTTGTTTTGAAGTAGAAAACGAATAAAAAAAAAACTTTTCAAATCTTAACTTTGTTCATTTGTTAAAACGGATAGGATAATGTAGTTGCTGTTGTTTTTGTTGCTACTGCCACTGACGCTGACATAGTAGCTGTGACGTCATCATCGTTGTTAGCAGGTTTCGTTTTGCCTACGTACACTAAAGCGACGACGTCTTTGTTGTTTTCAAAACACGATTTAACTTTGAAAACTTTAGTTTTGAGAACTTTGTTCGTTTTCTTGTTCTTCTTCTTTTTCTAAGTTTTCATCTACTTCTGCGTCTCCTTTAAACACATCTTTTAATACGTTCCGTTGTTGTATTCATTCTTTGTTGGCTGTTTTTATTCAGGTTTTTGTTTTATTTTTTTGCAAGTTAATAATAAAAATTAAAAATTTAATGGAGAAGAAGAAACGAAAAGTAGAAAGTTTTACGCCGTAATGTTTTTAAAGAAGGTGGGAATAATGAAACAAATTTATACGAATATGTAAACTTTGACGCTTAAACTAACCCACACACAAACATTGCATAAACTTTGACTCTTGAAAAATTATTTAGCGCAACACTTTTTGGCCTAATTTTGCTGCTAAAAATTAGCCCAAAAGTTTTTATTTTTAAAGTCTAGTAAGTTTGTTTTATACGAAAGAAAAACTTTAATTCTGTGTTGTTGCCTTGTAAAAAAAAAACTTTTAAACTTTATGAAAATCAATATTTTTAAAGGATGTCAAGTGTAAAGAGTTTAAAAATTCTTAAAATTGTTAATGAATAAGATTGATAAAAAAATATTCAATTATTATCTATCTGCCATTCACTTGGGAGTGACAAGAAGCGATTCCTCTGTCCTGAGATTCTCAAGCAGCTCATTACTCTCAGTTTCATACTAAGTACCCTATGATAGTGATGAGAAACTATCGATGGTACTATCGACAATTAACAAATATCAATAACGATTGTATTTATAATATACGGTTTAAAAATTTAAACGGCGACAGTTAGTTTACATGATTTCTTTTTTTCAAGCCTTCTTGTTTCTACTACCAAATCACCATCAAACTAATAAATTCGCGTTTGTTTAACGTGTAAAACCCCTGTTAAAGTCTAAATGGGATAGAAAATTTCCGAATGAGCTTCATCGTCCGGTTAAAGACAATTGCAATCCTAATTGTTTACAAAAAGAAACAACGTACGATGTGAATAGCTCTTTACGCAAATAACTTTTGCAAAACCTTATGTTATTCATTGCAAAAGACTTTAAACCTTTAAGTATTGTAGGATGCTGGACTTAAGGAATTTGTGAATGCATTAGGTATAAATTTTGCCTTTAGGTATAAAGGCATATGAATTCGAATAAAAATGCTTCAAACAAGTTTAAGAATATGTTAAAAAATATCGATATATGTACATCTCTTGGTTGAGAATAAAAGCCAATTTTGAGCCCTATCAAGAGTATCAAGAGTGGCATTAAAGTATTTTACAATCCCTGCTACTTTGTTGCCATCTGAGAGGTGCTTTTTAGCAGCCGGTGAAATTTTAAATGATAGGCGATGTCGCCTTAAACCAAATAAGGTTTAAGGCGACTTTAATAAGGTTTTTCTTACAAAAAGACATTTCCTTTTCGAATAAGAACTTTTATTTTTTAAACATATTTTAACATGAATAATATTTTTGTTTATTTAATATTTAATAAAATGAGTCCCATCACTACCTCATGGTAATGCCGGTCAAGTTCCTATCTGTCGCCAGCTAAAGTGAGAAGACGCAGAAAGAAACTAGGTTACAACCAGCACACTAATAGTGACTGAAGCCCAACTGTTTATGTTGTTGTTTACCGGCTTACCTGTGTAGAGATTAGAGGATATGACAAGAGGCCTAATCAGTTGCTCATACCTTAATACAAATTGATTACCGAAAGCACAACTAACAAGTGGCCATTTGTTCCTAATAGGAGCCATATAATTAATATATACATTAACAAAAAATAAGTTTAAATAATTTTAGTTTAAATTTGCTAATATTTTTTTTCTGTATAAAAATAGAATAAAATCATTTAAATTTTAATTAAATATTATTAATTTTTTAAAATGAAACGTATTTTTTATTAGTTTTAATAGAGTAAAATAATTTTTAGATTTTTTTAGGATATTTCTTTGCTCTTAAAGTTTTAAATTTAAAAATATTCTTTGATTTGTTTGAAAGTTAAAATATTTATTTTATTTTATGATCCCTTTCTATACATATTTATAGAAATTACTTTTGCTTGCGCTTTTAATGATTTTTTGGGGAGTTATTATTAATATTTACTTTCAACTCTAAATGCCCAAATACTTATCGCAACACTCCATTTCAAAAGGTTTGATGTAGTGACTATATTTGAAAGTTTTTAAAATAAAATAAAAAACAAAATTTTGGTAAAACGTAAAAAATTTGATTTA
>NDXZ01024766.1:0-15602 GCA_003055125.1 Paykullia maculata | reverse complement strand
TAATTTTTGCCGGCTAACTTGTATGGGGTAGCTCACTGTGCAACGTCAGCCTTTGCTTACAATTCTGGTCATTAAAGAGATAATAATAAAACTAATGACTCTAACATTTTATTCAGTGCAACATGAGAAGCTTGAAATATTATAACTAATAATTTATTACAACTTTAGTTAGCCATATTGGGTAAAGAAAATAGTGCCAAAAGTCTTTATTCAAATGCTACTTTTCATTATAAAATATACAATTTAATGTTTTTTTTTGCTGACAATTTCATTTTGTTTTATTTTACTATTTTCCCATTAGTTGTTTGTTGTTGTAAAATGTTTCAAAGAGAATGAAATGAAATTCAGTTTAAATATCTTAAATGTAACATCAATTCAGATGAAACAGGATTTATATTTACTTTTCAAAGTGCATTCATTCTCAAAGTCAATGTTTAATGTTAATTAATATAAATGGTTTTAGTAATTGCTTTAAATTAATAACTACTATTTTCATTTAAGTTACAATAAACTGATTTGTGTAATTTTGAAAGATGCATTTGATATTCATTTTAAAGCTTAACAAAAGAGCACAGGGGGCATTTAAAAAGCATTTAGTTCTCAACAGTAATAGTAGTTATGAACATAAGATAAATGATTAGATTTTTTAAACCAATTAAATAATGTGATATACATTATGTATAAAACAACTTTAAAAATGTATTTTTATAGAAAATCTGAAGTCCTTTAACAACTTTATTTAAACCCTCATTCAAGCTAGTATATTTTCTAACTAGTTTTTTTTCACCAAATACATACTATAATATACATTAAGTATTAAATAACTTTAAAAATGAGTTTCTATAGAAAGTCCTTAAGCAACTTTATTTATACTCCCATCCAAGCTAATATTCTTCCAACTCCCATTTAGCAGCAGTTAAGTAGAAACAGTTCATTAAACTTTTATTTTAACTTTTTTTTCATCTCTAATATTATTATATTGAGTGAAAAAATACATTATTTAATTTAATTTACGACTAAGGCAGTTTGCAACAAGTAAGTTGTCAGATTTTATTTTTTCATCGCTTTATTTTACAATTTAGTTTTTGATAAAATTGCAAAAAAAGGGTGTTAGGATGGGGCGGGGGTTGTAAGAGCAATTGTTGCTCTCAGCAAAAACATTTAAACTGACGAATGTTGACAACTAAATGAAAATTCATAGTAACGTCAAAAAAAAACAACAATCAGCAGAAGCAAAAACATCAGCATCATCGCCGCCTTCTTCTGTATCAAACAAATATGGGCATCTCATGAAGCGCTATAAAAGAATGAACTCCATAAATTATTGTTGAATCAAATATTTTTTATTACAAAATTTTAATTTTTTTATTAAATAATTTTTGATAACAATTTTTTTTATTTAAGAATATGTATCTTAAGTTTTCAAATTTTCTTTTAAAAACAAATTTCGTTAAAAAAATTTTAAAATCTTTTTTCTTATCATTTCTGATAAATTATTTTTTATTAAAAATAGAAAGTTATTTTAAAAAAAAAGCTTTGATAAAAAGAATAGAAACATTTTTTTCTTTAATAAATTACCATTCATTTTTATATATAATTTTTTCTATTTTAACACTTTTTTTCCTTTTTATGAAAAAAATTTAAAAAAGTTTTTTTCTTAGAACATTTTTGATCAATATTTTTCCATGAACCATTGTTGCGATAACTTTTTTTTCTGTAAAAATAATAAATCCTTGCTCTTTCTCCCTTTCGTTGAAAATTTTCTTTCTGAAAAAAAATTGGCAAAATTCATTTCATTTTTTTATGAAAAATTTTATATTTTTTACAAAAATTACATTAAAATAAATGAAAAAATGTTTATTTGAATAGAAAAGAAATTAAAAAAAGTTTTGTTAATTAGAAAAATCTTTCTAGCAAATAATGTCGATAGGTTTACCTTCTATAGAAAATTTTCAAAAAAGTTTTTTTTTTATTTGTTATAGAGTTTTTTCATATAAATATTTTTCTTTCATTAGGTTTTTTTTTTTGTAAAAATTTGTTTAAAATATTTTTTTATTATTTTGATTTATATTTTCTTTTTTTTTTATAAAAAAAATTGTTATTTTTTCTATTTCAATATTTTGGTAATATTTTTCTCTTTTCTTATTAAATTGTCGATGGAGTTACCTAATACAGAACATATTTAAAAAAGTGTTCTTATACAAAATAATTTAGTTTTTTTTTTTAATAGAACGTCTTTGATGAGACAAATGAAAAAACAAATGTTAAATAATCTTACTTCTACAAAAAAATGTTGACAACTTTTTTTATAAAAAGTTTAAAATAAATCTTTATCTTTAATAAATGTTTAATAAAAAAAAAATTTTTTATAGAAAAAATTTTATTAAAACAATCAATAAATTTTTTCTATATTAAATTTTTTTAAAACAAAGTTTTACAAATTTTTTTTCTGTCAAAAATTTTTTAGAAAATAATTTTTTTTAGAAAAGATTGCATATTTTCAATAATTTTTAATTTTGCAAAACTTTTTTTTCCCAATTTTTCCATAAATATAAAATTTAAATTATGAAAAATTAATTTTATTTAAAATAATTTTATAGAAATCGATAAAATTTCTTTTACATAGAAATTCTGACAAGCTCCAAATTAAAAAAAAAATATTTTGATTGTGACAATGCCTCAGCTAACACATCTGGAAGAGTATTCTTTGCTGAATAATACATATGTGTAAGCATGTGTAAGTAGTCAGCCAGTTATATATACACATGTGTGTATGCGTGTGTGAATTCAAACAGTGTTTTTAAAATTGTTAGCGATAAGTGAATGACACTTAATCAAATATACGAGTAATTGCAAATTTAATAGTTGTCAAGTTTTTTTTTTTTGCTTCTTTCTTCTCCTATTTATTCTCACGTTATATAGAGGAACAAGTAAAAGTTGTGAAACGTTAAAAAAACGGAACGACAAGTTTTTTTTATTTATTTTGCACACACATTTAGTGTCATTATAACATATATTAAAAGAATGTATAAGTGTTTTTCGTGTGTGTGTGTGTGTACATATATATGTCAAACATGTATTTTATAACATTTTTGTAATTTAACGATGTGATGTCATACAGAAATACGATAAAGAAACAATTTATTTTATACCTTCATACACTTGTACTCACACAGTAGTTAGTTGTGCAAGTAGTATAAAACTTTACTAAACAATTTGATCATATCGTATCATGCAAAGAGGATACAAACTCTTATGGTATTATATATATGTATGTATGTAGGTATAAATTACATTTAGCAGACACTTGTACTCCAATTTACTGCTACACTAACACTTTTATATTACGATACACTACATTACATACGAGTTGTTTGAAGGCAAACGAACAACAACAACAAAGAAACGAATAACAACTCAAACACAAACAGTACAAAAACATATTAGAAAAAAAATCAAACAAAATGGTAACGCTTTGTTTGTTCGAACAAGAAAATCTAGTTCAAGTGGTTCGTTTATCGTTAAACTAACTGTGCTGATGTCCTTACAAACACATACGCGCTTTGTGTTTTTGAATTGGCTAGAGTAGAATTACACTGAACTCTACTTGCTAAATGAATTTATGAATAGAAAGTTGCATAATTTTTTTCATATACTTTAAATTTACTGGATTTTTATTATTTGGCTTTTAGGTTTCCCAAAATAATTCTAATTGTAAAATTATCGGGACTGTATAATGTTACATTTACTTTTCTGTCAAAAACTGCATTAATGAGCTCAACTTTTTTCAAACTTTCAACATTAAGTTGACTTAAAACTTAATAATTTAACGAACCAATTTGTTTTTTAATGAGTTTGAAATGACCCAGGCTGAGTTGTTCTATAAGTTTAGAGATTGCAGTTACAATGCTATTTGTAAAAAAAAAACAAAGTTAAGAAAAAGTATGATGACAAAACTTCCGCATCGTATAGGAGACTCTTTGTTTACTTCCTCATTGTAATAGCTTACTACTTAGCCTATTAAAATTGGCTATAGTTAAACTGAAAATAGTTTTTCCTAGTAAGCCCTTCAAATCTATTAGAGTTCATACATTAATTTTCTTTAATTCTAGGAATTATAACTTTGTATTTGATAGTCTAGCGTTATAATTCGAAATATCATTAAACGAAAGTGTTAATACTTAATGCATAAAATCTAAAAACGAAACAAAAAATAAAAAAATCAAACTTTTTCGAAACTTAAAAGTTTTGCATATCGCTCATTTGCAACAAGAGTGTCATAACTCAAAAACCGATTTTTTAAAGTTAATGCAAGGAAACATTCCCTGACTCAAATTTGTTAACTTTGTTTTTTTTTTTTGCAAAACATCCGTTATCTTTGGTATGAAATAAGGTTGTACACTTGTACTTTTAATTATTATTATTTTTTTTTTGGCTTTATTCGACAAATTTTTTTATGACATAAGTGTTAGATGATCATTTCTGTCATATTATCACCGCGCCTGGTAAGTATATGGTCCTGAAGGTCTGAGGACCCAAATTTTTTATACTCTTCACAGTAAATGAAACGCGACATAACTTATCCATGGAAAAAAAATTCACATTTTTAAAATAATCCGAACGAGGTGGTCTGACAGATCCATCTTACGAATTTAATCGTCTGACAAATGTTTTCTTAATTAAATTGATTGTTTCGGGTGCTGTGTGACATGTGATGGCATCCTGCTGCAGTTACATCTCTGCAGCAATAATACCCAGCAAAAACTTGCATTGCTTTGTAAAAAGTTAAAATGATAAAAATACAGTAGTTGCACTACTTACCGTTTGGCAATTTAACCCAATACTTTAACACGGCGATGTCATTGGAGGATAGTACATACCCCGCTCCCTTACAAATAGGGGCTTAAATAAGTCATTACCAACCTCGTTTACAAATAGGGATTTTGTGAAGTCATTACTTTAATATCATTAAGTAAGTACTTATTATCAACTAATAAGACAAGCCTTTGGATTATAAACCAGAAATTATATGAGTTACTACATTTAAAATATTAAAAAACAACTTATATTAATAAGTCAAATATTCAATTGATAGTATGGGCATACAGAACTCATTATCAAAAATGTATTATACTCGGCTTCCTAAGAATGAAACTGGGGCTTATTACTTCTATACATTACGATTTACTGAAGCACTTAGAAAAAACCTTTAAAATCGGTTAAAAATCCGTCATAAAATTCATAAGCTTTCGTCGAAAATATATTAACTTATACTTAAAGTATGTTAACCCAAATGAGAATCATAATAACTAATTAAACTGGCTTCCAACAATTTTTTCAGCCCAAGTGTATGCAGCATTTATTTCTTTTTAGATATCTCTTGAATAAGTTATTACATTTTACAATATAAAATTTTTGTTTGCAAACTACTTCTTGGTAATGCAGATGGTAGTGATACTCATTGAAAAGCATATTAGTATATAAGAGCAAGCCATTACTCAGTTTTCAATTGAGGGACAAAAAAGTTAGAAACTTTGTTTTTGACTGTAACGTTCTGACAATATTTCTTATATTGCACATTGACGTAAGGTCATCACTTTAAATGTTTAAAATTTTGTTAATCGATATTGCCCTTGAAAAGAATTTTTCAACCATTTTGTGGATCAATATCAAAGTTTCCCTTAGTTAGTTTACAAATTAAAAACAATGTAATGGTCCTCTTGTATATTACAGTTTTCTCTGTTGGACAATTATGGGCACAATAAAATGCAAGTTATGACCAAAAAGTCATGTTTTTAAAGTAATTGAAACAATTTGCAAAAATTACTCTTTGGTAAATCTATTTTTCTTTCTTTTGCCAAACAAAATTAACTTTTAAAGAACAGTTAACTTTCAATTCAGGTGTAAAAAAAACAGCCCTTACAAATTGTAAATGTTTTACAATTTTAAATATTAAGAGAAACTTGAAAATTTTAATGCAAAGGACTTATATATATGTTTTGTAATATGTATCAGAACAAATATTTAAAATTTATATATAATTTTAGTTTTTTTTTTATAATTCTGCTTAAAACAATGCAAAATCTCTTGGCCTCCCTTTTTACAGTGTGAAGTAGTGTGTGCATAGCTTTACCCTAATTCTAAAATACTTTCTCTAAAGGTTAATGGAGTTTTCGCTGATGTTAGTGAGCTGTTAGATAAATTTTGCAAATTTATTCACAAGTCTCTTGTTCAGCGTTAATCGTAACCCTAAATGCATTTCAACACTTCTGTTTTATATGCGTACTTGAATACGTAATTCGTTTTTTTTTTGCTACATACATATAACGTGACATTTTAAGTTGGTGTCCCGTTGATGGCAGAAGTTTAAATGAATGTATTCTGTTTTAACTAAAATAAAAAAAATCAAATACTTTTGAGATAAGATTTGAGTTGGTTTCCCATTGGAAAAGAAAAACTTTAATAAACTTTACAAAATCCTTTAGAGTTTTTATTCAGCTTTTATTCCGCACTGATTATTTATTGTAAATAAAAGGTTCATATCAATAACCTAAATTCAATAAAATATTCTTTTATTCCTTTTAAACTCTGGTCTTTAGCAATTTGTTTTGGTAAAAATACTTTTTTATTTTCTATTCCATTATGCAATTTCGCAAAAGTGTATTTTTGCATGAATACAATTGCAATTTCAACTGTTCATTATGCTCTAAAAATAGTTACCTCCAAGCATTCATTTTGGCTTCATTTTATGTTTTTTCCGTTTAGTACTCCCCCTTCCCACTCTTTTGTTCCAGCTTTTAAAAGAACTTAACTGCAATTTAGCACTTCAAATGATCACAATAGTTTTGCTACACTAAAGTATTTGCAGCAGCAGTTGCAGCACTTTGGCATGATTAGTGCTAATTTACTTTTAAATATTCTCCCCCATTTTGTGTGTTTGAAATTAACAAAAGAAAGAATTTCTACTGCTGATGGCAGGCAAAAGTCATTAAAATTGTGAACTGTGCATTTTAGCAGGTGATTGAAATATTTTGCAGATATTCAAACAATTTGATTTAAATACATTTGAGTTGCTTTTTTTTATCGTCGCAATAATTTCCCTTTTTTGGCTAAATATTTCATGTTCATT
Source organism: Paykullia maculata (assembly GCA_003055125.1). Taxonomy (NCBI): domain Eukaryota; kingdom Metazoa; phylum Arthropoda; class Insecta; order Diptera; family Rhinophoridae; genus Paykullia; species Paykullia maculata. Next base: position 8,473 of record NDXZ01024766.1, on the reverse strand, counting down.
TGTTAAGTTAAATCGTTAAAGGAAAAAAATTTTTGAAACTGAAAAGGTCATTTTATTATTATTATTTTTTTTCGTTGCGTTGGTAAAATTATTTAAGTAAATAGGCGCACGTGTGTATGTATGTATGTCTGTACATGTGTGTGTGTGTGCTGGTATACATTATAGCTTAAACGATTGTGGAATTTATATTGTTATATTTATTACATTTAAAATTGGTATTGTTATTGTTGCTTTAGTTGCTATTGCTGGCGTTATTTTGTTTTCTTGTTTTTTGTTTTTTAAGGTTATGACCCTTGTTATTTTGTGGTAAAATTGGCGTAAACTGACTGCGTGTTAATAAAAATTCTTGAATGAAAAATTTTTCATGGAAACATTATAACTTTATATGGCATGATTTATATATATATTTCTATATGTTTTTATATACGTACATACATACGTATATAAATATATATATTTATATGTTTTTATTTTTATTATTTTGTTGTTGCTGTTATTACTGCTGGTATTTTATTTTTACCACTTTGGTAATAAAGTTTTTTTTTATGTGGGATTTTATGTAGAACAAAAACACTCTTTCATATTTGAAATTGGTCTTGCAGCTTTTGACAATATTTTTAAAAATAAAAAAAAAATTTGCAAGGAAATTTCATTGAGTTACTATTAAGCTAAAAACACCTTTAAAAAATAAATTTATTGTCCATTAAATTTTGTATTTGAAAAAATTTTTTTAGTGAATTATTAAATTTATTTAAATATATGAGTCTTACTCTTTGTTTGTAAATTACCAATACATTTATTTTTATAGAAATCTATTTAAAAAAATGTTTGTATTGGTCTGTTTATGGCTTCACATGTTTTTATAGCAACCGAAAATTTTTTATTATATATTTTTTTTAAAAAGATTTTAACAAATTTTTTTTTTGTATTTATTTGATTAAAAAAATTTTGATACACTTTTGACAAATATTTTAAAAAAAAAAATAAAATAGTGCTACGTTGTTTAATAATAAAAGTTTGTGTATAAATTTAAAAAAAATTTAGTATAAACAAACCTAAATAACCAACCTAATAAACCAACCTAAAAATAAAAGAGCGTTAAGCGTTGCGTTGACTGGCGTTTATTGTTGACGCTGAAGTGATCTACCTTAATAAGAGCGTTCAAGTTGTGTCATTAACAGTAATGTTTACTTAACTTTTGAACGAAATATAATCAAAACTAAATGAAATAGCGAGAAACCCGCTAGATTTAAAGTAAAATAGGCTAAAATGGCATTGTATTTCAACAATATCGGATTATCCAATTGCGAAGCGCTGATGCCGCGCTATTTCGGTTTGCTTCATACAATTTGTATGGGCATGAGCATAAGAGTGGTTCGCAAAAAAAAATTGTGCCAGTCACCCCCTATGATTAAAGATAATGTTAAAACAATTCCAAAAATATATATTTTATTTATTTGCTACGCCTACAAATACCGCCCTTTAAGTATTTTGTTCACAGCGTCGCCATTTTTAGGCCGATCATAACATTTTGCACACGCTGTTCATGGCTCTGTAAGGGCTACATTTCTGTCCTTAATAGTTTTTTACTACTACGTCAAATTCTAGATGTGACTTCGTGACTTTTCGTTTAAAAATATATAGTATTAGGGTGGGTACGAACCAGTGAACGGTTTTAATGCTATATTTGGTGCTTATGAATTCATTCTCAAAAACAATGCCTTTTGTTCACATATACATGAATTCAATACAGCAATGTATAATACTATTCAAAAAAAGAGAGTGTAACGAATAAACATGCATGCATTGCTTGCCCTTTTCAAAAGTAAACTTACATTCCCAAAGGCAACGAATACTTAACGAATGATATGAAATGTTTTAATGCTTGTTGAATACATTTATGTACATATATGTATGTATGTAATAAATTTGTATGTAACTTCTAAACTATTTATCAGATCACTTTGAAACTTGGAGCATCGATGGAGGAAGAGCTATGCTTCCAATACTGTCTTCAAAAATATAAAATTTGACCACATACGGTGAATTTTTACAAGCATTACACACAAAAAGCAACGAATACTGAGCGAATGGTGTGAATTTTTTTAGTTTTTTTCATATGGCAACATGTTTTTTTATTGCTTGATATGTAATGGCAATACAAAAATGAATTGTACAAAAGGCATCAACAAAAAAAAGGAATATCTACATAGCACTTCATATTTATTTTGATGTCGATTAAAGGCAACGCAAAAGCAATGGATTTGTGAACAGACAACAAATGTGAATAGTTTCAATCAGTTCTCTGGTACGAACCGACTTTTTAAAAGTCACAACTAGAATTTGACGTGGTCGTAAAAAAGTATTAAGAACAGAAATGTTGCCCTTACAGAGCCATGAACAGCGGTGTGAAAAATGTTATGATCGGACTAAAAATGGCGACACAGTGAACAAAATACTAAAAGGGCGGTGTTTGTAGGCGTGGCAAAAAAATAAAATAAAAATTTTTGGAATTGTTTTAACATAATCTTTAATCCTAGGGGGTGACTGGCACAATTTTTTTTATGTCTGGAAGGCGAACCACTCTAATGAACATTTTGACAGTTCAACAACGCTTCGCATGTTGATTTAGGTTTGGCTGTAAAGGAAAATTATTAATGATTTTTTTATAAACCAACTATTTTTGTTTAATAATAAATTTTGGACATATTTTTTTCGATAAACTTTTTTTTATAAATTTTTTGTTTTTTTTGTTAAGGATATTTATTTTTTTTTTAACATTTTTGGATAAATTTTTCTTAGAAAATTTTCTATATATATATATTCATTGTGTGATAAACAAAATTTTTGTTCATGATTTATTTTTTTGTATATTTTAATTAACGCAATGTTTAATTGAATTTCAAGGAACTGTTTGGCATTTAAAAATCTAGAGGTTAAACAAACATTTTTTGCCACCAAACAGTCAAACAAAAATTCGTTCTCTCAGTTGTTGGTATGAGTTTTTTGAATAGGTAATTTGCTAATTACATACAAACGTGAACACACAAACTCACGCACACACTTAAAAACACACCCATGCATGGTAAATAAAATTTTTTGTTGTTTTTAAATAAAACAAACATTACAAAAACCCTTGAAATATACATATCAAGGATAAAAGAGTAAAAGGGCTTTTGAGAGATTTTTTTTCGTGTGTGTGTGTTTTTTTATTTTCATTTTTACTTTTTGAACAATAATCAAGGCTTTAATAAAGGACAAACGTACGGTTGCTTTAAATTATTCTCTGATTGTTGAAACATTTGAAGGTCGTATCTGCACAATAGGGACGTTTAAAGTAAATGAACAATAATTTCAAGTGTTTCTAGCAAAAATGACGCTCAATAAAAAAAAAACCAAATCAAAATGTGTTGTACTTTTTGAGTGTTCATTTTGAATAAGTATTTGTTAACGCTTGGAAATTTAAGAATTTTTTTAAATAAATTTTAAACGCAAAAAACAAAAATTTTAATAAACAAATTTTTTTTTTATATAAACATACTTTGCATTGTAAATTTTCAGCAAAAAATAGTTTATCAAATATATTATTTTCAACAATAAAACAAATAATTGTTTTTAAAAAAAATTACTTATTTATTAAGTTCTTCATGAAAATGCTCTTTTGACTCAATAAAAGTAGCAGCACAATAAATCCTTCACTACTTCATTCTGTTGTCAGACATAAGAAAAAATTACGTTTACACAAGCGCTCAAACAACAATTGAAAATGTTATTAAAGTTAATTTAAAATAAAATAAATTGTTGTAAAGAAAAACTACAACAGATTTCAAAAGCCATAAAAATCTTGGAAAAACTTTCAATTGCCCCCCCAAAAATAGAAAGAGGACAAAAGCAGGCCACGCAAAACATGTTAAAGTGTACAAGGGGGGTTGCGTTAGGTAAACAAGCTTTAAAAAAATAGAGCAATAAAGAAAAATTTTGTAAGAATAAACCTTAAATCATCATAGTTTTAAAAAATATTTGAGAAATAAGAAAAAAATGTTTAAAAGAAACCTTATTTGTAATAAGGCTTATTTTAAACATGTAAAATTTTCAACTAAATTCATAAAAATGTAGGTTTTCTAGTTATGGTTCTAAAAATTAATTCAAATAATAAAAAATAATTTTTTTTGAACTATGGCGAAATTTTAACAAAGAACTAGGCTTGAGTTGGTTCAATTGCCATAAAGGCGAGCAGACGGTTTTTACTTACAAACAAACAAAGAAGCAAACAATGTTGTTTACCCTACTCTAACACATATTGCTCATTTAGGACAAAAGTGTTGCAACTCAAAATTTTCGACTTTTTTAATAAACACTAAAAATATTTTCCACATTGTATTTATTTAGAAAGCTTTTTTAACTGAAGCCTTTATTTTTTCCAGTGTTAAAGATATTTTTTATAATGTTTTGTAAAACAAAAATTACTTTTTAACATATTGGTTTTAATTTTTTAAAATATGTGATCTGGAAAATGTTATGCCTTGTCTACACAAGCATTTTTTTGTTTTATTGTTTTTTTTCTATACGAAATAGATTTTGAGTTGTGTTGAAGTTACAGCAAATGAGCTATAAATCAAAAAACTTTGTTTTGAATTCAACAAGAAACAACATGTTGTTGAACGGAAGGCAAAAAAAAAACTTTGGTCTACTTTGTTGCTATTGTTTGTTTTTACATTTTTGTTTTTGGTTCATTTCCGGTTTATCGAATAATTTTGTATTCTTTTAGGGCAATATCCGTTCCAAACAATTTTTCTTTTAAAAAAAAAATAAAAAATAAAAAAAATAATGATATAAAAGCAGTTTTTCTTTTGTAATTTTATTTTAATTTTTTATCGATATTTTTCTTTTCTTTTTTTGTTTTAAATTGGATTGATTACCTTTGATATGGAGAATCCAAATAATAACACTCTGTTACACAATCATGATTTTTTATATGCATAAATCATAAAAAATGTAAAAATAGTATTAAAAACAAGTAAGAGCACTATATTTGGTGGGCCAAATCTTATATACCTCTTACCATGCGTAGCTCATTGGGCCAACGGTCCAATTCTTTTCAAATAACAAAAAACAATAAATTTTTGTGTAAAAAAGAAAAGAAAATAGGCAGTCTTCTTTTTTTGCTTATATCTCAGCCCGTTATGGATGGATCTTGCCAGTTTTCAATACTGGTTTTCTCGAAAGTATTTCCAAATGTTCGATAACACATAAACCCTGGGTAACCTATGGGAGTTACGTAAACTTGATTTCAGCCAACACATGGACATATAAGGATCCCGAAAATATATACTTTATAGGGTCGAAAATGAATATTGCCACATGTGTGAAGGGTATAAAAAGAAGTTTTAGGTTTTAATGCTTAACAGACCAGCCTAAATAGGAGCGTTAAAGTTGTGTCATAAACATTAATGTTATCTTAACTTTTAAACAAAATAGAACCAAATCAATAGATTTGAAGTAAAATAAGCTAAAATGGCATTACTTTTCAACAATAACAAAACCTAACGGTCTATTAATATCAGATTTTCCAATTGCAAAGCGCTTACGTCGCGCAATTTAGGTTTGGCTATAAATAACTAAATTTTAGCTTTGAAAAATTTTTGAAATTTTTTTTTTTGTAAAAAGAAAATGAAAAATTAATAGTATTGTGGTAAATTTTTATAAATTTTCTATCTATTAAAAACCTTTCTCGTTTTCACTTTATAAAAAATATCTCTGTTTTTTTTCATTTTTTACAATTTTCTGTAAAACGTCTGTTAAAGCGTAGACAGACGATAGCGTTAATTTGCATTTGTTGTCTTAATTCAAATTAACTTGTGAATTATCCCCAAAACAATGTGTATTCGATTTGCCGTAAATGCACAAAATCAAACTGAATCTATACTGAGTTTAGCCATTTCAATATGGCAATACCGTCAAAATTTTAACAATTATAAAATTAAAATTAAAAAAAAAAAAGAAATACATATTGAAATATGATCATATTTTTTTCATTTTAAGATTTTCTAGGGAAAAAAGCAAGTTTGTGGTGCGATAGCGATGCACAGGTTCTGTTAGAGCTGTGGATAGAACGTGCCACCGATTTGCGACGTACAAAAATTAATGGGCACATTTACAAAGTTAATATGAAACCTACAAATTTCCACAATTGCCTGTCGCTTATTTCAGAGTGTCCTACTGCGACCCCAACTTGTAGCAACATGTTCAGAATAATGGTTGCTAGTGCATTTACAATTTTTACATTATGAAGCAGTTTAAGCAAAAATAATTTCAGCTTTCTTTCAAATAAATAATAGTGCTTTTTCACAAAAAAAAATTCAAAAAATTCAAAAATTGTCGTCTGCCAGTGTAAAATTTTAATTCACATTAGTAGGCTTTTAATGCAAATTAACGCTGTCGTCTGTCTACGGTACTAACTAGTTAGGATTTTTTATAAATATAGTAAATAATAATAAAGTAAATTTGAAAAAAAACAACAACCTTAAAAATGTTTAATCAATTTTATTTTTCGAACATTTTCAGCAATATTTTACGGAAATTAACTTTTTTTTTTTAAATTTTATAAAAGCATTTAAGAAATTTTCTTAATGTAGTTATATTAAAAAATATATGTTTTTATAGGTGAATAAATTAATTAAAAAATATAGGTTTAATTAATAAGAAAAATTCTTTAAAATTAAAAAAAAAAGATTTCGTGGCTAAATTTTTGTTTTGTTTTAAATTTAAAAAATTTTAGAAACAAAACAAAATATTATTTTAATTTTTGAAATTCTATGTTTTTTTTTATAAAGTCGCGAATAGGTTTTGGTTTCAATCTGTATATTTTTTTCTGATAGTTTAAAAAAATTGTTTCAATTGTTTTCTTTTTCTATTTGCTTAAAAATTTCAACTTAATCTTACAGTAAAACTATTTTAAATACTTTGTTCTACAAATGTCTTGTCACTAAGGTCGTTTAAATTTTTTGGGCCTCTTTGTATGTTTTATAGTCGTTATTGCATTTATTGTTTTTTTTTTGCAAACTTCTTTATATTTATTAACATGTTCTAAATATGCCACAAAGCAATAAATAATGGTATGTGCTGCTATAATTTATGGAACAAAACAAAAGCAAAAAAAAAAAACTGAAATTTAAAGTCGACCTAAAGATATAAAAATATTTAAAACATTTTATTGGCCATAAAAATAACTCAAGTGTTTAAGTACTTGTTTAAGCCTCGTGAAAAATTTAAAACATAATAAATGTATTACAAACATGATTTATAAAATATGATTTTTTTTTTGTTGGAAAATGAAATTTCCTTAAATATGAATAAAATATTTCCTTTTTATTTTAAGATGGTCAAGCGTGTATTATTTTGGCATTAATTGAAGATAACATTTGTTAAATATTGTGCTAATTTTGCTTACCACCAATATTCGAAAAAAATTATTGCTTCAAATTATAAGTTCAAATAAAAACTTATAAAATTTTCGATTAAGTAAGTTTATAAGGGAGCTGCAAAGGGGAAATGGCATACTTGAGGTTTCTAGGGTCCTTTTTCAAAACCAAAACAAATACAAATACAAATTTGAATCTCTTGGAAAAAAGAAGATGTAGGGAAATTATTTTAGTAATTTTAAGAGAGGACATAGTATTTCCCTTGTCGTTACTTAACCTGTTTTATCATTTAAGCAATAGCTTTAACATATGCAAATAACCGTTCCGCTACATTAACATTTGTTTTAAATAAACAAAATCTTTTCACTTTATTTTTATCCTTATATATGTTAATGGTATGTGGTTTAAATGTGTATATGAATGTGTGTATATGTGGTGTATATGGTATTGGCATTATTTAATAAATTTTTAACCGTATGGTTTTTATTGCAATTTGTTGTTCTTTAAGTACAATAAAGGGTCATTGATATCAACATTGGCTTATATAAATACGAATACAGATATAAAATGAAAAACACATGAATATATGTATGCACGCATGTACATATGAATGTTTTATTATGTAAAGCACACACTAACACAAATGACATCTCATGATTGCCACACATGTGCTACGAGTCACATTGTTATGATGATGATGTTAATTATGGAGATCATACTCAATATAATGTTTCTTTCTAACCTTTTAATTTTATAACGACAGTCATTGGGAAATCATTAATATTAAAAAAGTTTACTGTTTGGTCTTTAGAAATGCATCAAAGAAACTAAAAACGTTTGAAACGTTTTCTCCTTACAGAATTCAGGGACACAAATTACCAAGTTAATAGAGTTTTAGAATTAAAGTTCAAATTTAAATTGCTAACTTGCATTGGTGTCACATGGTTTTCTTTTTAATAAAAAACTTAATAGTCTGTTAACTGCCTTTGACCTAAGGTACGCTAAAATGAGCAATATACAGTGAACTCGCGATAACGTGAACTAATTTTTAC
>NDXZ01024749.1:3575-33879 GCA_003055125.1 Paykullia maculata | reverse complement strand
GTATAGCCGAATATAGCGCTCTTACTAGTTTTTTTTAAATCAATTCCTTCCTTTCTTTTGTAACTTCTTTTGTTAATGTAAATGTTAAAGTATTTTTAGCATTAAAATTAAAAAAAAATTGTTCCATCTTCAATTTATGATTTTTTTGGAAACATTTTTTTGTTTTAAATCTTGCTCTTGTGATTTTTTTATTGTCACCTTAAATCTAAAAGGCCGTAAAAGCCAAAAAATTCAAAACAGACTTTTTAATTAATTATGATGTAATTAATTAAGCAAATTACATCTTTCTTTAAAGTTTTACTCATACATATACATATGTTCAAATATACTGACTTTATTATTGAAATCGAAATAAATAGTTTTAAGTCTATAAGGTTTTTTGCTTCTCCTGTAATAAAAAAGTAAAAACTGTACTTACGGCCTTTTCGATTTTAAGCGACGACATGTGGTTTTTATAGAATAACTTTTAAACAACTTTATTAAACATTAAAAAGCACTTGAACATACCGCATAGAAGAACATTTAAAACAAAAAAAGGTTGTCAGTTCACCGTAGGTGCTTAAGCGTATAGGTAATATGAGAATTGGCTTTATATCGGCAAACTATTTAGTGACCATCATCAACTTTGCTAGGGATATTATGGCAAGATGTTTGAAATATTAAATGTCCTTGCACCGATTTTTCTAAAGCTTTAAAATGTTCTTAATTGTTTTATCGGGTACGAGTCTAAGATTTGTTTATCTATGATAACTCCTAATATATTTTCAACTTTTTATATAAGACTGAAAAACATTTATGCCCATATTTTTATAATAAATTTTTAAGTTTATTGAAGGTTTATTGAACGAATTTTCATACAAAATTTGTTTCATAAACCTTTGATAAATTTAAAAATTGTTTATAAATATGGGGGTAACCCCATCAAATCTATCAAAATTTTTATTATTAACCTGCTGTCAAAAATTTACCAAAAAAAATGTTTTGGTCACGTAAGATTCATATATTTTCACCAAAAGCTCTTAATCATGTTGCTAATTTTAGCTAAAGTTTAATAAAATTATAAGTTGCACACATACATACATGTGTATTCACACACATCTTTTGATTTATATATAAAATTTAAACATGACAAGCCTTGCACAGGTCTTTTGTGTAAAAAAAATATGTATCTTTTGTTATTCTTTTGAATGTAAATTTAAACCAAAAAATCCATATAAAAAAATAAAAATAATTTTTGTCTAGTATCATAGTTTTTTTGTCGGTTTTCATTTAGTTTGTTTTATTGATTCTTTATGCAGAATAGAAAGAACTACATCATTTGATGCAGTAATAATTTTAGTTTTCTGTTGTGTTGGCAAAAGTTTAAAATTATATTTTTTTTCTTTTTTTAGTTACAAACGTTGTGTTGCCAATCTTTTTATTTATCATTTTAATTCAGGTTTTTTTTCTCTGTCAGTTTGTGTTTTTTTTTACTTTCTGTTTTGCCTTTATGGTTTTGAAAAAGAAGATAAATAATATTTGGACAATTTTTTCTATTTGCTCTACATACACACATGAATACACAATATGTATACCTTTAAGTACAAACAAACATGTGCATATGTTCATGTATGTATGTAAGTATGTGTTGTAAGTCACATTTGCAACATTTTAGTAAAATGTTTTATGTAAAATCTAAAATCCAACTGAAATCGAAATGACCTTGTGGTCATTGGTGTGTTTTTGACTGCCAAAAACTTTGTCGAAATTAAACCTTTTGTACAAATGATTAATGGCTCTAACAAAAAAAGTGGTATTTTGACTTAAAATCGAAATTAATAACCGATAAAAAATATCAGTAAGATATTTAAGAAACCACTTTACAAAATGATAAACAATTATTTTAGAACGCATAAGTAATTTTAAAATTCAATAAGAATACTGTATTTCTTATCCATTCAAATCTCAGATGTATAATAATGTTTATACATTTATTTAATGACATTCAAAAATGCTCATTTGTTGTTGTCTAAATAAGAGTAATTTATTTTTACAAATTATTTATTAAAGCTATAATCACAATCGTAGTTGTGTTTTTTTTATTTTTTCAAATATTTAAATTAACATGGACCTTAAACAATTTCTTAAACAAATAATTTGTTTTAATTATGTTGTCAAAATTAATTTCCGCACCCTAAATCTTTGTTTTCTTTTTTGGTTTAATTCGTTAATTGTACATATGTTTGCTTAATTGAAAACATTCACGCAATCAACAACAAAGCATTAGAATTTTAACTGCACTAAATGTTCTAATGGTGAATACAAATAGGCTTAACGTTGCATAAATGTATTTTTATATGTAAATGTTTACGTTAATGCCCGTTAATGTCGCAATGCAAGTACTTATTGTAATGATCTAAGCGATGGGTGTATAAAAGCAACACCTACATACATATGTAAGATTTTTGTGGAATTTTAGACACACTTATGCTCAAATTCACTGTCATTAGTTAACTAATGGCAATGGTTTAGCCAATGATATTTTCTTAGAGCTGTTGGTTTGCCATTAATCGTAATTTTTAAACAAATTACATAATACATAAAACCTTCTAAACATTAGCTGTTGCCTAACTCAGAGTTAAAAAAATCATCCAATTTCAATATTGCTACATTGCTATTGCATATTTTTGGAAAACACGTATTAGCTGTTGCCCAACTAATAGTCAACCAATAGCATTTGGTGGCTTAACTTATAGTAAACTAATGACAGTGAAAATAAATGTATGTATTTGGTGTGCAAATTAATTTCTCTGCAAGTCTTGAAAGTCTTTCAGTTAGGATTGCCGTTAGTCGACTAAAGTCTTAGCTTAAACTTAACTTTTTCTAGTCTTTTGGGGACGGAGTTTGTTAAGCTTTTTGTTTTGTTTACCGCTTATTATCTTTTGTACACAAAAGCATTCAACAACTTGTAAGAAAAGAGTTTTTATATAAATTAATTTCAATGCTTCTTCATTAAACATATTAATAATGTTAATTAAAATTAAAGTAAAATGCTAAAATTTAATACAAAAAATAGTTATAGTTGCGTATGGTTTTGTTTTTCAAAGCATTTTTTTTTTAAGTATTTTGCCTTTTTTAGTTGTGAAAACACAGTACAGTTAAACAAAAATAATTTTAAATTTTATATTAAGACTTGTTTTGGTTTTAGCTTGTGCTTCTTTTTTAAATTCCTGGCGGTAACCCTGCTTTAAGTGCACTTTATTTTTATTACCTTAAACAATTTATAGTTTACAACAACACAAACGCATTAATTTAATATGAATATATTATGTTTTAAAAAAAGTTAATATTTATGATCCCACATTTTTTTTTATATTCAAAGTCAAAACATTAATATTTTTCCCAATAGAACTGATAAAATTCCTTTTTTTTATTTTAACAAAATTCTGTTTTATGTAAATTTTTAGTGTTTTTTTTCTTTTTGTAAATAAATTCAGTTAAAGTAAAATAAAAAATGCCAAAGGGAAACTTTAAAAATATTATTTTACAACGAAAAAAAAACACATTTTCTGTTACTAAAGTTTAGTTCAAAAGAAAAAATGAAAAATTGCAGTTAAATATAATAAAAAAAAACTGTAGTTCAACTAAAAGTTATTCTCATAAAAGCTTTTAAAAGTAAATAAATTTACTTGTTTTATACTTCAAAACCCAGATGAAATATGGGGGAAAAGCATATGACAAAACATTTTTAAAATACAAACTTCTACTACTACTACTGCTAAAGATAAAATTTAAAACTAAAACATTTTTCTTTTCGCTGTCAAGAGCTTAAAGCATATGTTTTAAAAAAAAAATCTGACGCAAGCAATCAAAACTTATGTTGATTTATTTTAATGTAAGTTCTTAAAGGTTTTTCACACTCTGGCTTTAGAAGTGCAAAATTTAATTCCAAAAAATCAAATAAATTAAAAACTTATTGATATTTTATTATACTGATACGAGTATTAGTTAGAAAATAATGGCAATTGTTTTTTCATATAAAGTTTATTAGCTTTATCTCGAAAACTAGAGCTGATAAAAATATTCTACTTATATATTTGAAATCTATGTTACATATGTAGCCAACAACAGCTCAAGTTTTTCAGCAACAAATTAAAACCTTTATTTTGTAAAGAAGTGAAATTAATGGCAATGGTTTATCCAATAATGTTTTATTTACAACTATTTGTTTGCCATTAGTGAAGGCATCAAAAGCCCGTATTAGTTAAGCAATAGTTATCATATTAGCTTACAAATAGTTAACTTATGACAGTGAATTTTGCTCCACATAAAACTTATTACAAAATTCCTATATAAAAACAATCAATACTTAAAATATCTTTCTAAATAAACAGTTTATTAAACACGTTTTACAAGTTAACCTCCATATTTTTTTCTTTTTTCAAATAAACTAATTTTTTAATTGAGTAATTTTTAACTATTAATTAAATTTTATAGCAAATTAACTAATTTATTTAAATTGGTTTATTTTTTAGTTTTTATCAATCATGCAATAGAATGAAAATGATTTTGTTTGCTCAGTAAATTTCTTTTAAAAGGATTTTTGATAAAACTTTTCACTATTACCAGTGGTTTGTTTGTAAAATTTGGACCAAAAATCGATTGAACTGATTTAGAAGAAAAAACATTTTAAAGAAATTTGAAACTGATAAGCAAAAGTTTTTAAATTTTATTAAAAACTAAAAAAAAATTTATAAAAACATTGATTTTGGCCAAAAAAAAAGAAACAAAAAAAATAGCAAAAAAAAATATCTTCCAACCTCTGAAATATAGCCCCTCAATCGTCATTTCCATTTATGCATTTTAAATTTAAAATAGTTAAGAAAAGAAGTCAGGCATCTCAAAAACTCAAAGGTTGTCAGAAAATGCAGGAAAGCGTATAAAAATTAAACTTTTTAACTTTTGTGTATAAAGGAAAATTTTTAATATTTGGTTCATAATTTGTTCATTTAAGAAAAAATTACCATTTTTAAAAGCTATTTTTGGTTTTGTATATCCTTTTTAAGATTTCTAAAAGTAGTGAAAAATTTAGGTTCGTTTTATTTAATTTAAATTATTTTGGTAATTTGGACTCAAAATATTTTCGCCAGCCCAATGGGCATATTTAAGCAGAAACACTAAAATCATAAGGATCAAGAATGTACTATATATATGTATATGTATATGTGTATTGTATGTCTAAACCTTGTTTAGTCTTACACTCAGTCTAAGTATTTAACACACGAAATGGAAATCTTATGTAATACAACTGTCACCAAAAGTGGTTGGCGAAGGATTTAAAAATAGAACAATTAATCTCGGCATATATAAAAGTGTTCGTTTATGTTTTAGGATTCAAGCGGATTTTGTGTGAGTTTTGATTTGCAATGTGAAAGTGGTGTTAAGCATGGTTTAAGCACAAAGCACAAAAAGCTAATTTTTCATATCATTTCGTGCAATCACTCCCTTGACAGCAATTCTCTTCTAATTTTCCATTCATTTTTCATTTTATGTATTCATATGAATACGTATATATGTATGTATAGAAGATTACTGTCTACAGTAAAAGTAACAATGTATGATGTAAAACAAGAGTTCTTTTAATGGAACTGAAGAAACTGTTACCAAAAAATATTCTTGGTTTAATTTGCCATCAAATAGAGTTGTAACCCACATCTACTTATAATATTTATAGAAATGTTTATGTCTGTACTCGTCTTACTGTATTGACGTTAATATGGGAATACATTAACACACATATGCATAGTTTAAAATATATATGTAAAAGTATTTTAAATATGTTAAAAGAATAGAAGAGGAAAAAAAATTAAATAAAACCAAAAGATGATTTGCAAGAAAGAAAACTCTTATTTTAAGGTGTCATACTCAACACGACATTGAAGTTTTATTACTCTTTAAACACTCGTAAATTAATACATATAAATAAGCACATGTTTATAATTTCATATATAAATATGTATATGTAAATGTAAATGTTTTTTTTTCTATTTTAAATTCCTTAAAAATTTTCAATTTATATTCGGCAATAAACCAAACCTAATATTTAACAAAAAAAAAAAAAATACATTTTATGACACTAGATTTTTATATAAAACTTAATTTCAAAGAAAACTCCTCAAAGAACGTTAGACTAACCACGACAAATTCTTTGCAAGTATAAATATATACCATAAGCTTGGATTTTGTTTTTATTTTTATGTTTCAGATTAGAGCTAGTCATAAAAAATTCGTCTTTTAATGATATATTTGAAGGAGAAATAAAACCAAAATATACCAAACACACAACAGCACAGTATCATGAAATAAGCAAGAATTTTACCACATGGCGCATAAGTATTCATTTAAACTATAAACATTAATCATACGCCTGCATTTACGTTTTATACACATAAACTAGAAATGTTAGATTGGGGAATGCAAAAGAGGAAAGTAAATTAAACTTTTTGCGAATGTGAATAATTTATTTAATTTTTTTTTTTTTCTTGTTATAAATATAATATTTTTCATCCTGCAGGTGTATTATATTACGTACATATGTATGTATGATTTTGTTCTAACTGTTTCATTTTTAACCAAGTTGGCAACCGATACCGATTAAATACCATTAAAAGTTAATTACCGGCATTGATACCGATACTGAAATAATTTTTTTTTCGCAAAATACCGATAATCGAGTACCGTTTCCTTAAGTGCCAGTATTATTTCAGTAGATAATGTTTATGTTTAAGTGATATTTTTCTTTTTATGAAATAAACAAAAAAAGTACATTTAAAAAAAATTATGTTTTTTATATAATACCGGTAAGTAAATACCGATATAATCAAAATGCCGTTACCGATACTGATGAAGAAATCATTAATGTTTTGGTACCAATACCCTTATTCGTTTCGGTTACCAACCTTGATTTTCAATAAAACATATAAGAATTAATTTTTAGTAAGAATTCCATTATCATTATTTTTATTAAAGAAACATATTTTTCGTTGAATTATTTTGACTCGACTTGAATCCAAAATTGCTAACCTTTAAGGAAATCAAATTTTATTTATGTTAATTGATGATAATAAGTAGGAAAAACTAAACTTTAGGCAATAGCTTAGTTAAATGGACTTCCAAAATCAGCTACGGTCTTATCATCAGGACTTTTTAATGGATTTAATGGAATACGGTAGTCAAGTGTTGACTTTAATCCGGTTTTTTTCCTGTTAATTTATTTTTTCTATATTTTTACTTGTTAAAAAGTTAATTATTTTATTTTTAAAATTATTAGCTTCCAATCGTTTTGGAACTTTTGAGTCATCAACAGAGAATCCCATAATCGGGGTATGCATTTGTTTTAACTTGTATGCTTTAATCTGACAAACTCATAACTCATTACCGTAAGGTAATGGTAATAGCTGGTCGAGATTTTGTTAACAGCTGACTACTACAAAAGAGTTTCATAGGAAAATAAATCTTCTCACCGAGAAAGTTGCACAATACATTTACTACCTCCTGTATAAGACCAACAACCAAAAATTGCTACAAATCCAAAAACCGTTTACCGAATTATTACAAATAATTCTAAGAAAAACACAAATTTCTATACTTTTGGTCTTAACAATAATATTAATTTTATTGGAAAATTAAGTTGAGTTTTTCCTAAACAAATAATGAAATCAATAATAAAATAATTTAGAACATTAAATACTCGAATACCCAAACAATAAATAAATAAACATATTTTTATAATTTTTTAGTTTTAATTATATAATTTATTAACATGTTCGAAAATAATACATTTAAACTAAAAACACTTTGTAAACTTAGGTAACTCTTTTGGTTTTATTTATTAAATTTTTTTGTGTTCGTAAAGAGAATTTCAATTGATAAAATAAAACTTCAAGGTTAGTGATTTTCAATAACATTTACCTCAAGAAAGGGCACATAAAATTATATATTTTTTCATTTCTATTATCTACAAAAGTGTGTGTACAAAAAAAAAGATGTTAATGTCTATATCAACCTTCATAGAAATATTTAAGTATGTATGTATGTATATATATATATGTATATATATATATATGTATGTATTTAAATGTTTGTGATTATTTTTTAACATTCGCATGTGAAAATTGAAATTGAATTAGCTGGGGAAAAGAAATTGCTTAAAGTACCTACACGAATGTACGAGAACGAAATAGACCCAAAAAGGAAAAGAAAAATGAAAGCTAATAAACAATTACAAACACAACTTGTTGTAGATGAGAAATGGGAAATGTGAAATGTAAATGAACGTGTATATGTAACAACATAAAAATAACACATACATACATACATACATACACATGCAATCTATTATGTACATACTCTACAACACTTACTGCTTCACACGTAAAATTACACTAAATTAAAATTCTTATGCTTCTCAACATATCCACATCTTGTCTTTGGATACAATATTTCACTAACATTCAGTTTTTGCTTTTGCCCCACATTAATATATACATACATACAATACAATAATATAGTTATAGCATCATTCTATTTACATAAGGGAACACGCCTTATTTTTGTTATTCTGTTCAGATTTCATTCTTTCTTTCATTCATTTTTCTTTTTGTATTTCACATATTTCCTCTGTTTGCTTAAGCCTAGATTATGTTGAAAATCTTTTTTTATAGGATTAAAAAATAAGTAAAAAAAACAAGAAAAATTAGAAAAACCTAAAAGTGTTACACAACAAATATTTTTAACAAGACAAAATACAGGTTTTTATTTGAAAGGAATTCACTCAACTGACTGAAAATGAAAACTGTTGTGAACTTGTAACACATTTGAAATGGGAACATTTACACATGTGTGTTACCTTAATTTAAGCGACGATAACGCACATAACGCTTTTAATTAAGATGCTTAAATTACAAAAGGAAAAAAATCAGAATTAAGAAATAAGAAAGCAACACACGGTTTTTCTCATCAAACACTCTGTTTATATTGTAAATACGACACATACACAGATGCATGATTATTTAATTATTTATACATTTGCAAAAATATCTTTTGATGTTGTATTTAGAAAACAGCGTGCAATCCAACAAACATACCGTGGATAAACATTTCTAATCCTGCAACTCTACTCAATGCCATCGAACTAGATATCTTACTAGATGTTTAAGGTTTCAGCTGACTACACTCTAGATTACTTTGAGGCTTTATTGTTAAAGTTCGATATTTAATTAAAAAAAAGTGATCAGAAAAAACTTTAAATGTAAACAGGTTTTTAAAGTCTAATTTTTCTAACTTATACTTACTGAGTCTTATATCTTAATCACGTAAGAATCTGCATTCGAATTTTAGTTTTAAAAGTTGTTATTGTTGCGTATCATGATATTTTTTATTTGTTCTTTCTTTAAGAAAAAAGGCAAACGTAAACGCATAATCAGGTTATTTTCTAAAGACGTTTTGTGGCAAAACGCAAATTGAAAAAAATGCAAAAAACAATTGCTTTTAAATAAAATCACACATAAGTTCATTAATAAGCAAATAGTAGCGGAGCATAAACATGAGTTTTAAGTTTTCGAGATTAAATTATAAATAAACCATTTTAGATTTGGATATATTTTAAATATTTTGCAAGCAAATTAATTAAAATTTCTTAGAAAATTTTTATATTTTTATTTTGTTTAATTGAATATTTAATTAGTCAATACTTAAATACATTTAAAGTGTTTAAACTTTTAATTTAAATTTATAAAATATCTTTCAAATTTAACAAGTCGAGTTGAAAATATTTGCAAATATAATTTCTAAATAATTAAAGTGTTATTCAATATTTTTTAAACATTATAGGATGTCAAGCCATCATGTACTTTAGTTTTTTCTTGCGATTATTTCAAATTTTATACCCTTCACCACAGGTAGAAAAGGTATTCATTCCGCTTGTGATTTCTACAATGTTCATTTGCGAGCTCATAAAGTATATATATTCTGAATCCTCATAGATAGGGAAGTCGACTTAGCCATGTCCGTCTATTGAAATCAACTTTTGCCAGCCCCCTGATGTCATACAGACGTAACTGCTATTAAACAATCAAACATTTTCTCACTATTAACGAGATATAAGCAAAAAAAAATTTTTTTTTTTACACAAAAATTATTATATTTGTGTGTAAGACATGCCTTTTTGGGAACTTTAAAAAAAATTTCTTAATTGGCCCAAAATTAGTAGCGATAAATGCGAAAAAACCAATATGAACTAAAATTAATATCATAAAAAAATCGAGTTTTCTAAGATTTTTGATACCTTTCGGACATGTAAATAAATACGTACATATATAAGTATGCATATACATACATACATACATACATAAATACTCGTAGTGGAGGGTAAATAAGATTTGGCACAGCCGAATATAGCGCTCTTACTTGTTTTTTATATTCTTTGCAATTTTCCCCACATATTTGTATTTGTTAGCAAACACTAATAATGTGTTAAGTCAAGTGGTCCTAATGTGATCTCTACAGACTAAATGTCTTTTAGCTATTTGCTCTTATTATTATTATTTTGAGCGAAAGGCCTTGAATTCATATATTTTTATTAAAATATTGAAAATCCTCGATTTATATGGACATAATTTAACATTTTTAAAATAATACGTATATATGTATGTCTTTACGTAAATGAAAGCTACTAACAACTCTGCAAAATAAGTATGCGTTTATGTAGTCCTGTCATAAAGTTATGTGGTAACATGTCCATGTAAGACATTTTAATTTAAATTAATTTTTACATAAACTCAACAACTACACAAATGTATTTATTTTTACATATGTTTATATAAATTTATACGTATGAAGAATTAAAAATGATGTTAAAAACACAAGAGCTTAATCGATTATAATAGTGTATATATATATATATGTATATATATATATATGTGTGTGTCTATATGAATTATTTAATCATGTACAATATAAGTAGTTGTATTAAATTAAATGTTCATCATGTGTCAGTTTAAAACAATAACGTTTTAACGATGACGAGAAATCAATTTGTTTCAAACTGAAATCTGCGTGTTTTTCCTTTTTACTTTTATCAAGCGTTACGTAGAAAACAGTATTAATGTAGATAGTATTATCTGCATAACTATGTATGCATGTATATGTATGTATGTTAATTTGTATTACAATTTATAATTCTTTATAATCTTGACAAATTTTTTAACAAAAACAGTAAAAAATAAATTTTTCATTAATACTGAATGCAATTAAAGATTTTTAAAAACTTCATCATTATTAAGTGTTATTCAAACAAATTGATACTCATCCGGATCGCATTATTTTATATATAAAAAAGTCTTCATTAAAAGTTTTGCGTCAGCATTGTAACTACATACAACTTAAGCAAAAACAAGCAAAAGCGCTTTATACGACTGTGCCACATCTTATATACCCTTCTCTATGTGTATTTATATATGTATGTGTGAGTGTAGTTATGTATATACATATGTATAAACGTATATATTTGCATGTCCGGTGAAACGTTCAGATTGCTACAGAAAAATAAACGCTGGTGAGAACTTGTCAAGGGTACTTAAGATTCGACTTAGCCAAATAAAGCTTCTAAGCTTTTTTTCAACTATATCTATGTCTGTCCATGCTAACCACTTAATCGAAACAAAGATCTCTTTTTGCATATATATTATTTGATACACAAAACTTCTTTGACCTAAAAAATCCCTTTTGATGTTGGTCATAATTAGCTCTTGTTTTATTATTTCCATAAGGAATTTTGCCATAAGAGATCCCTTATTGGATGTAGATCAGTAAGTTTTTTGTCAGTCTTAAACGCGGCTGCTTATAAAACTTTTTTAGTCTAATTCAAGCCAAAATATACATTTATCTAAACGCATTAAGTTGATTTCAAAAAAGTGTTTAGTCTAAAGTCATGATGATTTTAAGAATCGATTAAAAGGGTAAATATATATGTATAAGTGTTTTTCATTATGTGATTGTGACTGGTATTGTTACATCTGTGGAGCCTTCTGTAAAATAAATCCTAACAAATATTTGTGGCCAGGTTATTAACGTTTTTGGAAGGAATTTTAAAACTTCATTCGCAACACTATTTTTCTAACAAAAAGCTAAAAACAAATTTACCTGTTATATATCTAAAAACTTAAAAAGAATCAAATTTATTTCAAAGTTTTAATTATTTGCAAAAGGCTGCACTGTGCAGACTTATTGAAAATCAACAAACATTTGTAAAAACCCTTACACACACACTTATACATACATAAGCACATATACGCTCATGTGGAAATAGTTTTGACAGTTTAAAAAATTTACAACTTGAGAACTATAATACTTGCAGCAACTATGAATAAATAAAACATAAATAAAGCGTATAATTTCTCAAACACACACTCATACATATGCATGTATGTATTTATGTATACGTGTAACTTCTTGCATGCACATTTACGAAGAAGAAGAACAACAACAACTAATTTAACAACTACAAGTACAATTACATGTGCAAGTGATGCAGACTGACTTTAAGTATTTAACTGATGAGTTAAATAAGAAAATCGTATGGAAATTATGTGGAGATTTTTAAATGCAAAACAAAACATACAGACGCATATAAATAAATTTGTATTATATCTATGAACATATGTGTTAGTTAACGTCTGCAATAAATAACATTTACTTGAATAAATGTACATACACATATGGATGTGTATCTGTGTATATTTATTTATTTGTATGTGTTTACGTATTGAAGCAAAAATATAACATTCTTTGTTATATTTTATAAAGACAAAGTTTATGCTGATTTATTTTTATTCCAATTATATAAGTATAAATGCGTATGTGTTTTCACAAGTCTTGGAAGAATGATTTTGAACCAGAAATAAATAACAAAGAATAGCATCTCTTTAGTTGGCAACAATAATTATTAAATGCAACAAAAATTAAGCAAAAAGTTCTTAAACACTTTGTCCAAGAATTGGAGAATCTCACACATGCATGTACAGTATATACATATAAACACATACATACTTAATAACTAAGTTTTTAATAAATTTTCATTTTGATTTATATTTCTAGGGGTGGACCTGGCCTAAGATGGAGAGCGTGCTGTTTGCAGCTATGTTCATAGCGTTACATTTTGCCACCGGCGGCCTGGCCAACCCAGATGCTAAACGTCTATACGACGATCTCTTAAGTAACTACAATCGCTTGATAAGGCCTGTTGGCAATAATTCTGATCGTTTAACGGTCAAAATGGGTTTACGTTTATCACAATTAATTGATGTAGTAAGTATTTATATGAAAAAACACATTTATTTTCAGTTCTATTTAAAGAAATCTATCTATTTTTAAACAAACGAGAGGACTTTTGCAGGGTTTTAATTTAAAAATTCAAAATTACGACGATAATCGAAAAGATTGTGTTATAGAAATAGATTGAGAAATTTGGGAGTCGGATATCTTGAAATTTATAAACGAATTCGCTTAAAAGATTACCTTATTTAAAAAGTGACTCCTATTCACTTCTCATTTTTCCTAGGTTACCTTCAGCTCAGTGGTGAAAAGTTTCGCTTTGCATGTGTAAGGCACTGAGTTCAATCCCCGGCACGGGTGAAACAAATGTTTCTGTTGTCGACTTTGGGTGTCTTAAGTATGATCAAAACAAATATTTGTAATGATAACTGTTCACAAATTGACTACTATTTAAGCCAAGATCCTGTTATAGAATTCAATTGAGCTATTTGGGAGTTGGATATCTTGAAATTTATAAACGGATTCGCTAAAAATTACTTTATTTAAAAATTGCCTCCCATTTACTTTTCATTTTTTCTATATTATCTTCAGATTATTTTTCGGGTGATTTTTAAGGATTTTTTTAACCAAATAACTTTATTTTTTAGTCGTTATGCAAATTCAAAAGAAGTATAGATTACAAGAATTTAACAGATCGAAATTTCTTTTAGTTACATTCCAAAGTTTATTATACGTTTTGCCTAGAAGTTTTTTTTAGATTTATGATCGAATATTTTCCTTGATATGCATTTAACCATTATGCCTTTCTGGCGTTGTATATAATAAGACTATGATATATTTTTAATTTGTTGATAAAATGTTTATATTATTCAGCAAAAAAAATGCTTTCTGGGAAGCAGCAGAGGCAATAATAGAAGCACTAGACATGCACTAGTTACTTTTAATGCTTCCAAATTAAGTTTTTTGCTGGGGGAATAGTCCGCTTTTCACATTTTCCGAGAGTTTTAAAATTTTAAAAATTGACAAAATTTCTCGCCGTTTATTTGAAACAAATCACAATGTGTTGGCTCCTAAACAGTAACTTTGGAAAAATAAATGTTTGCTTCTTTGTCTTCCAGAAGTTCTACAACTTTACGAAAAGCACAAAATACCCTTAAGTCTTTTTTAAGCCTCAAAACAAGCGACAAAAACTTTAACTACTTCTATAGACTTTGGAATAAAATTCACTCGAAAACTTTGGCAACTTGATTGAAAGTATAATCATCAACTACTTTTTCTGATTATTTGACATCGAATATGTATCGCAAACATAAAAAAGTTTATTATAACAAACATCCATAAACATAAAGGAAAATCATGTTTCTAAACAATATCAATTAGGAAATGAATAAAATGTTCAAAGTTTATTTTACAACACGTCAGCGTCCATTAGAGGTCTTCAATGGCATATGAAAACATTCCCAATGTGATTCTCTCTTAAAAAACATAAATAATAACGAAAAACCAAAATGGAAAAGAAAAACTAAAAAAAATTAATTAACAAATTAAAGCAGAGAAAACAAAAAATGTATAATAAAATAAAAAATCTAAAGAAAAGCGTAGTATAATTCCATACACTTGCATATGTGGGGAGCCCAAAAGTAGACCGAACGGTTTTACATGATTTTTAGAGACTAAAGACATGTAAACTTTGTAAACTTTCGAGCTTGTAGTTTTTTTGGACCACAGACAAATTTTTTTGTAATTTGAACTAGCCCTTGTATGAAGGTCATTTTCATAACTCACTTATGAAAAATCGAATTAAAAAAAATTTTCACCAAAACAAGTTTTGACGTGCTTAATAAATGTTGAGGTGGTTGATTTGTTATTAGTCCTAATTGTCATAAAAGATCCAATCCAATCTAACCATAAAAAAACTGCTTCAAATATATTAAAGCTTTGGATAACTAACCCGTATTTAACTCATAAACTGCCGTATTTAAATCATACATTTTCATACATTAAATGGTTGTGGCTTTATTTTGGTTTGCTCTGCTATTCCTGTCAATTAAACTACATAGTACGTATAACAGTTATTATCACAACTACGACTCGTTACATTTGCATTAATACCCGCATAAATTATAATACTACTCCATCCTTAATGTATCTAAATTAAATTTTAAAGTATGTGTGTGTGTATTTGTTTATAAATTTTTGTATGTATAAAGCTTTGTATATACATATGTATGAAGATTAGCAAAAACCAAAGTGTAAATGAAAATAGAAGTTTTGTTACGACATATAATTTACCAACAGATTATTAAAACTAATAGTCAACTTAAAACTATTGGTTTTAGACATATCAAAAATATCTCGAATGTAAAAGATTTTATTCTTCCCGACGAAAAATAAAACCCATTTTATAAGCCATAAAAATTTAAAACTTTATTACGACATCAGCTATAAAATTATTATGCAATTTTATGTTAAGGTGGCTGTAATAACAAAACAAAACTACAAATTTATCGGATTAAGTTCAATAAACGTGAATTGCGTATATGAAGATTTTTTTAAGCTCGACTCAAAAGTATTTTGTAGCTTTATTGTTTGCTTTATTTACGATTTGGATATAAAGTTTTGTGGAAAAAGAACTGAAGCAGGGAATACAATAACAAATTGTTTAATATTTTACATATTAATTTTAGCAACTTGGGACTAAATTTTTTTAAATCTATAGGAAATTACTAAAGTATTATTTACAACATAACAATTCATATACATATATTAATTTAAAAATTGAAAACAAAACGCTAGAAGTTTTTCATTAAACACATACATATGTATGTATTTATATATGTTATATGGTAGTTTTATGTTTTAGCTTTTTATAATTATAAGCAGCTAATGTGGTAGATTTAATATATATTATGTCCTGTGGTTCCTAGTAGGAACAAAGGGCCGCAAAGTAGATTTAATAGTTCCCATTTTAACCATTTTTGCTTTTTACAATTTAAACTAAACCCATTCAGTTATTTTTATGTCATCTACACAGTAATAAATTCTTCCTTTAAATACTTAAATGTAAGCCTCTATAATTTATGCACAATTCCAGAACTGAAAGCTTTTATGTCGTTTTAAATTTACCGTAAAAAAATATTTTATTTTTTTAATTTTTAAATGTAAAATTTCACAGATGAATATTTAGATTTTATTTTTTATTTTAAGTTTATGATTTAACTAAAAACATTATAATGTTTCATTCTTTTGAATATTTTAATAGTAATGATTTAAGCTAATGTCTATAAATTCGAAAGAAACACAGTTTCACATCCATCTCAAATTTTACTATTTGGCTAAGAATATGTTTCTGAATCGAATAAATTATATTTGTCTGTTCATCTCTTATAACAGTCATTATTTAACTAATGGCAATAGTTTAGCCACGATATTTTATGTGAAGGCACCAAAAGTTCGTACTATTTAAACAATAGTTATCATTTTAACTTACAAATAGTTGACTAATGGCTGTGAATTTCGGCTTTAGTCTATCTAAAACCTGTAGGTTTCATGTATCTTCATGGACTGTTTTGTTTCCTTGTATAACCTTTCTAACACATATGTATATGTCCTATTGGGCTTCGATAAAAAAAATTAACTATAATATTTTTACTTGTTATAACTTAGTAGTTATATCGTATTGTAATTGTGAATCTTGAAACGTATTAAAGAGGAGTTTGTTATGCATATTTAAGTGAGTTAGTATTTGTAAATATTTACGAATACATTTGTATGCAAACTGTATACATATATAAAAATTAATTCCCATTGATATATACATACATTCACATGTACACACGTACACCCATTGATATACATACACATGCATACATGCAAACATACATATACATATATTCTCCTGTTTAAACTCATACATACTGATTTCCTCTTATAATTGCTTAAAAGCTTTTAACGTAATTTCATTTTATCCGCAATATTTTTTATTCTATTGAATTGTTTTATATATTTTCTCGACTGTTTTGCTTTTCCCATCCTTTCCATCTGTGCCATTTGGGTGTCGTGTTCAATAAAATTCTTTGAAAATTGAATTTATAATTTGACAAGCAGCCATCAAAGCAGCACACAAATTGAGTTAAATGATAAAATAAAATAAAAACAATTACAAAAAAAAAATTGTTATAACGAAAAAAAAAACATTTTGTTTCCCCCACTAAAAATCTAGCTCAATTTGTTTTATAATGTTAAAAAAAATAATAATAATATTTTGTATCTAACGACATAATGACAACCTCTTTACCTCTTTGTGGCTGTAATGTGCTTCAAAAAGAAATTATTTTTATGAGCCGATTAAATAGATTTTCAATCTAAACAAGCAGTAATCGAAAATTGCTATTGTTGTCCATGTTTGGTTTTTTTTATTAGCTTTCGTGGTGTTTTGTATAAGGAGATTGTTGAAATATAAACAAAATAAAAAAATGTATGAAACACTGACTGATATTTGTATAATATTAATATGTGCAAACTTTATTTTCTCTTAAAAAAAAATTCTTATTCCACACATTCCCAAACGATTTATTTTTCCAGTAAAAGACGTAATAAAAAAGCATATTTAAAACAACATTTTTATTTGATATTTGTCCATGCATCAAAATTATAGATAAAAACTTTACGTGGTTGCAGGCTGATATTTTAGAAGCTTAAAGCTTAATAACAAACTTAGTTGAATAAAATCTATCACCTAAGGTGAAGAGCCTTAATAATGTACAGCTCTCAAAGGTTAATAATTCCAAGATATTTTAGATGACATCACAATACAAATCAAGCTGCAAACATTTATTTTAAGGATAAAAACAAAACCCCAGTTATCCTTTTTAAATAAAGTAAGTCTGTCATATCTCCAAGGCAATCAAAGGTTGACAATAACAAGTTAAGAAACCTTAAATTAATATCAAATAAATGTGCATCTGTAAATATAACATATATATGTATGTATACATGTATTTGTTTGTGTTTCCAGGCAAAGAAATAAACAAATTAAAAAGCACAAACTTTTTTTGAGGAGATTTGTTATGTTAACTTAAAAATCAAAGAAAATGTTCAATCATAAACATTTTAATAATCTTTTGATAACTATTAAAAACAGAAACACAAAAAGTTAGTTGAGGGTGTTAAATGCCATTACAATCAAAGACTCACTTACACACATTGTTGTCGTCTACTTGAACTATCACAACAATGTACAAGTGTTGTTATTGTTATTGGAAAAATGTTCAACTTCCTTACACAGACAACAGTTGAATGCTTTACAGATCCGAGATACACATGCATCAAGCCATTAATTCGTCCACTCACTTAAGGAATCCTCTTTTATTGTTCTCGTATTTACGACTGTCTTAAGCCACTGATTGATTGTAAAACAAATGCTCATAATGTTGCTTGTAAACTTTAACATTTTATACAATTGAAGATGTATTGCTTAAGTTAAATTTGTTTTTAATGCTTTGACATACAATTTGGTGCACTCATAACTACATGTGTATATGTGTCTGCGTGCATTATGCATACAAAAAACATGAGCGTTAAGGCAGTGTTGCTATTCTATCACATTCAGGTATATCGGAAAGTGCTTTCAAAAATATTATAATGTTAATTAAAATTAATTCAAGTTAAAAAAATATTTAATATATATTTAAATCTTGGAAACCTAAAAAACTCTTTTACATATTGATATTATTATTCGATTACCCGTTGCGTTTTGCTTTTCCATAATTTTGTCGATAAAACCACACGCTTTAATAATAAAACGATCGTTAAGATAATTTATCTGGATTTTAAATAAAACAAACGTTTCTCTTAAAATGCTTTATTACCAAGAGAAAATAGTTGTTTTTATTTTAAAGGTTTTCTAACGATTTTAAAATGAATATATGTGTGTGAAAGTGTGTACATATACTGTATATTCAACCTTTTCATGGAGCATTAATTGTATAGGATGTTTTCTTCCTCTGCTCTAGTTCTAATCATTTTTGGCTCTAATAAGAAAATTTTTCTTTAAGTGGTTCGTACAAAGATTGCACCAAATAGCAATCACAGTTGAGCTTCAATTCTATTCATTTTCTACAATAAAAGAAAATTTTATTTAGCTTGACTCAAACAATTCACAAAGCTAATAGCAACTTTAGTTTTCCAAATATAGTAGACAATTTTTTTCTTTGTACCACATCCACTTAAAATATCAAAAACAAAAAAAATATAAAAGATTAACTGATAAATAATTTTGAAGTCGGATAAGTAGTTTCAGAGATAACTGGGATAGTGCAAACATACATTTCCTCCTTAATTTCCTGCTCGACCTGAAATCGGAGGATATGAAGATTCAATAGGAAAAAAATTAATCGTCACAAAAATGTTTAATAATTTATCGATAAATTTTAATATAACAAATGTTTGTTTATTTAAAACATTTTTGATATTTTTTTGGCAACAAACATATGACAAATTGTCAAGAATTTTTAAGTATGATATTTTTCGAGAGAATCTTATGAGAGAGCCTTTAAAAGCGATAGATTTATAAAACAAAACTCGCTTAATTTTGTAACCATAAACTTTTTTAATTCGCATTTGATTATGTCCATACAAAAAATGTTCGAGAAACATTTGAAAAGTATTGGTTACTTTGGATATTACACAAGTATTTTATCACATGAAAAATTACAAAAAATACATATCAAAAATCCTTTTACAATAATTAAAAATCCAAGTAATTTCCGCAAAGCAAATAAAAAGCATAAGAATTTTATCGATCGAATACTTATACATAAGATACAATGTATGACGATTTCGTTAACAAATAAAATAAAATAGCAAACAGTTGCAAAAGGACCGAAAAAATTTATTACATTTCATTACGTCTGAACATTTCAACACGAACATTCTTACACTCTTTAAATAAAAGTCAAAACAAAAAAAAAACGAAGAAGAATTGAATGAACTGAAAAATGAAGAAATAAACAAAATATTTCGTTATACAAATGTAAAAATGCATCGGTATGTAAATTAAACAATTGAACAAAATATCTGAACGAATGATTTAAGAGACGAATGCAAAAGAAAATTGAAAAGTTTAACTAAAAAATCAACAATTACAAATTACGTGCACTTTGAATTAAGAAGCACTCGTAGAAGTCAATAATTGAATATTTTCTTCATGGCAAACAATTCTTTTCTCAAGAACGAGGATAATTTTTCATTCTTTCATTTTTCCCCCTAAGACATTCGTTTAACATATTTGTTTGTGTAAACATGTTAAAGAATTACACAACTTCAAATAAACGAAAAATGCGTCCAGATGAAAACCCAAACAACTCATTCAATTTTTCATTGTTAAAATATGGGGGAGTCTTGAAAAAGTAGAATTGTTAACTATAAATATGTTCGATCCTTTATTAAATGTCTTAAAGTTCTAAAAAAAAACTAAAATAAAAACTAAAAGCAATATTTAATTAATGAGTTTCTTTTAATATTCCAAGCAATTTAACTGACATCTACAACTAAGTACTTCTCAAAATTTTTAATGTAAATTTAGTGCAACAGCTTTATAAAGAATTGATCGACGAAATGAAAAATAAATGTTTTACACAGGTTTTTTTACATTTCGTTGATTGTATAAGTCAATTCAACTTAAATATGCATTGGCTCTAAAAAATATTTATGCTAAAATTTAAAAACACTAAAGAACTTTTAAATTTTATATTTCATTTGAACAAATATAAATTTTATAAATTAAAAATATTTAAATCAAATTTTTACACTTCTTTTTTTGCAGAATTTAAAAAATCAAATCATGACGACGAACGTGTGGGTAGAACAGGTAAATGTCGAGTATCAACTTAAAGTTAACACATTTATAAGATATTTTTTTATTTCATTTAATTATTTTTTCTCTTATTTATTTATTAAAAAACAATATATTGCAAATGGCAGCTGGTTTAAAATAATATCAAACAATTACAACTATTTGGAAAAATGACATTTGTTTTTTGTTTAAAAAAAATCTTTTTACATACAAGTATGCAAATATTTATTTTTTAATTAATATTATTGTTTTAACAATTATTTTTTAAAAACGTATTATAAACACAGTCTAGCAGACCTTTTTTATATTTTTAAATATTTACAACTATTTTTATGGAAATTGCAACAATCGAATATATCAAAAGTATTAACAATCTAATGTGTATCTCATTTTTCTTTTTTTTTTATAAATTTTAATACGTTGCAACTGACTAAAAATTACATTAAATTAGAGACCAAATGTAGCTGAAGTTCTATAAGTTGAATGAAATTTAATTAACACCATTATATGAATAATAAACGTATGAGTAATAATAATAACTTAAATTAATATTAATCATACATTAATATCAATTTGTTCAAAGAAATTAATTTAGAAATAATTTAAAAACCTTTATTATAATAAATTACAGCTTAACAGTAACAAGTTTAAATTAAATTTCTTGTGGCAATAATTATATCCCAAAAAGTAATAGATGGGAATGATACAAAGCGTTTGTACTCATGTTAATTGTAGCGCCAATAGTTCCAGTCTTATCTTGGAAATAACTTTTTGAGTCTAAAGTTCATCTTAATCTCTAAATTAATTAAAACCGTATATACAATAAAATTATAGTCCAATAGGCTTTGATGCACAAATCTCTTTGGGCCCAAGAAACCCTAATTTATTGTTTATAATCGGGTCATTATTTTTCCTTGTCGTTATACAAATGTTCGACCGAAACTCCTTTTTAAACAAAACTCAACAAAAAACAATTTTATGTTAAATTAAATGTGCACACCGAATAGCGGTGATCTGTCTTTAATTGGTCCAAGCTTTAATACAAGTCCTATTTCTGAAAATGATCTTTAAAGCATTAAAAATTTTTGTATATATGTAAAATGCACTGCAAAAAATTTTGATAAGAACAAAAATTGTTCTACGGAATTCTGACAAAGGCTGACCATTACCACGCAAGAATTGTAACAACATTTTTCTTTATAAGGTTTCACCAACCTTTATGATGATCAGTCATCAAGCTCCCATAGAAAATTCTCCTTTGGAAATCACCTAAATCTTCGTAAAAAGTTTAAAAATTATTTTAAACATTGACTGATCTCCGAATCGCGTTAAGATTTAGATCAACTAATTGCTTCGTGATGTAGGGGCTTATGGGATCAAGCTTGGTCGAGTATAACTAGTTTGTTAATAAATGCAGTTGTTATTTTTGTTTTAACACAATTATGTATCTGTCAAATATGAAATTTAATTTCACCAACTTTAATAAATGAAAATGTCATGCAAATAAATGCTTAATTGCTATAATCCTGCATAATGAACACACACACACATACATCCATAAAACACATAAAAAAATTATATACAAAAAAGTTTTAAACATACAACAATTGTAAATGCGAAAATATATAAATATTTTTGACATTCTATCTTTACATATGTATGTATGTATGTGCAAATGAAACACATGCATTCGTACTAAGATTACAACTTTTTAATATTTTTTGAAAATATAAAGTAAATCCTATCACCTGCGTAGGTAGGTTTGGGCTAAAGTCCTTTAAAAAAAAAACTTTACTTTATTTATTTTAAATGTTTACATAAAAAGTTATGAAAGCGGGGCTTAATTGTTTCTAAATTGTGGGTTTAGCCCTGCCAGACTGGTTGTTAATTTGTAAAAAGTTTAAAAAATAAAAAAAATACCAAGTGATGATAGAGCCTAAATTCGAATGCAACCTCAATGCATTTACTCATTTAAATTTTAAACTTTTTTTCATGCTATTGCATAATTGTATATATGTATGTGTGTGTGCGTGTGTGTGTAAAGAAGAATAAAAAATAATGTAAACTAATGAATTGAGAAAAAAAGCAAATTTTTAATCGAAACTTTTTGTTTTAATTTATTCCAGTTGTTTTAATTTGATTTAAAATTTCTTTTGTGATGCTCATTTTCAATTCAATAATTTATTCGTGTTTTAATTAGATTTTTAATTTATTGTTGTAATTCTTTTTATTTCGCTACCATGACTATCTTTATATTTCTGAATTAATTTATATTTGTTTTTTTTTCCTTTTTAGGAATGGAGTGACTATAAATTAAAATGGAATCCAGATGACTACGGTGGTGTTGATACGTTACATGTACCTTCTGAACACATTTGGTTGCCGGATATTGTTTTGTACAACAAGTGAGTAGATTATACAAACATATTTACATACATATATACACACAATACATACGTTATTATTATGTAATTATTTACTTACTTACTAAGTCATTTACTAATTAAACTTAATTAATCAAAAGTAATTTTAAGCAATTTTACCAGTTAATTGACATTTGAAATATGAACATAATTAATTTAAACGAATCTATTGTTTAAGTACAATTAAATATTTCTTTTGTTAGACGGACAATAAATGTTTGAATAATGTATATTTATGTTATGCATCTTAAAGTTACTTTCTTAGTTCAAAAGGTGCACTTTAATTCTAAAAAATTCTGATATAAATTTATAATTTTATTTACAATTGCATATACTAGTGACTGGAATAAGAGTTCTCAACTTTTATCTTTTACGTTACGTGCGCTACATGTTATAACGTGGTTTTGTCGTTGGCTTAGGTAGCTTTGCCCCTAGAAACCTTAATTGAATACGTATGCAAAAAATATATTACTTTAGTTTTAAAGTAAACATTAGTTACCAAACAATTTTTGGCAAACAAATTAAATTATTTTTCATTGTTACTCTTTTTTTAAGACAATGACACCGCCGGCGATTTTCATGTACACGTCAAAAACTTTTTTGGAAATTAGGAGTCCCTTCAAGTTATGCTGAAAAAAGTGAAAAAAAAATATTTCAGAAAAAAAATTCAGGAAAATCTGAGAATTGATAAAAATCTTTTTTTTTTTTAAATTTGACGTGATACAGACATTACCACGAGTCTGCCTGCAAAAATGCAGCTTTCTTTCACACAGGCGGACAGACGGACACTACGAGCTTTATACTTTATACATAAAAAAAAATAATTCTGACGTGTACATGAAAATCGCCGATACGCGTGTATTTTTATTTTTTCTTCCCTTTCCGAAAAAGTATATTTGGTTCATAGGACAGAATGTGTGTAACGCGGTGTTATTTAAATTTTTGTTTTCTGGCTCAAGTTCATTTTTAAATTTTTTCATTTTCATAAAAAAGCAAGTTTCCCGACTCTAGCCGAGTGGAATGCATTTTCGAAACCAGCTATGGTTTCATCATTAGCACTCTTTGATCAATGCCTTAGTGTTGTAAGTAAATGTCATATATTTAACTCACAGTTTTTTTTAGGAAGTAGGTTATTGAGATTGCTTGTTGTTAAATAAATCATGAAACACAAAAGTTTCAAAATACTCTGGCATTTAAAACAAATCCGCAAACTCAAAAACTCTGGCATCTCTCATTTTTATAAGGAACTACAACTTTAACTTGTAGCGTTACAATCCAATTGAAGAGTGTAAAATATTCGAAACAAATATAATAAAGACCTTAAATTTGTTACGTATGTACATATTCAATTTAATTTGAAAATAAACAATAAATTGGCCTCCTAATATTTCAATTTTGACACTGGACACATATACACATACATACATACACACATACATTCTTGCCACTACCCCATTTTCTTTTCTCAAAAACTACAAAACTACAAAGATAAATTAAAAAGGGAGAAGTAAAGGGGGTGGACATGGAAATTTATGATATTAAATAGGTATGTTTATGTGTATATACACATGTGTGTATGTAAACAATTTCATTTGCTGTTTGTATTTTTTTTTTTTTTGTTACATTTTTTCGCTTGGCTTTTCACAAGTGGGTGTTTTTAGAATGATAATCGTTTGTTTGTAGGACCCATCACTTTATTTACTTTTCAGACTTTTGTGTTTTATAAATGTTTAACTGATGCCGTTACTGCTGCTACATACACAGACGCTCTTACAGACATGACAGACATTTTTGTTGTTTTAGTTTTTGTTGCTGCTGCTACATAGTCATCATCATCGGCTTTGCAATGGATTTCGTTTTAGCTTTTAATACGGTTGCTATTGTATTAGTTTTATTTTTGCATGTTGATAGTTGTGGTAGTAGCAATGGCAACAAACGGCAAATGGCAATAGCGATGATACTTCGTTAAGAGTATCATCTCTATGTACAAACAAATTATTATAATTAGTGTAACTTATACACAGCTGAAATTTGATGCTTTTGCAAGGATAATTTATGTTAAAACTTGAGAAAGCCAATTATAATATAACAAATTATAGCTAATTAACGCAATACAAGCAAATGGTCACTTCAGCCCACTTGAGCACCAAAAAACTATTTAAAAAAATGTTTTTTGTAATAACTTCTACTCTTTCTTCTTATCTTTTTCATTCAGATTTTGTAACTTTCTAAGAAAAAATTTTAGAACAGAAACCTTTTATGTGTGTATAACTAATCACATATGCAAAGCATAATTTAAATAGTTGATATCTGTGTATTGCATTGTGTAGACTAACTAACTAAATAACTTCGCAAACTAAATGTTAAATGAAAGCTATATCAATATGTTAACATAGTTTACACATAATTACTTGCATTACGTGATAGGTTTTGAATTTGGTCGTACTGTTAGCTCTCAGTTGGTCTGTAAGTGAAAACATGTGAAGTCGACTTTTATAGGCATATTTAAACAGTTTTTTAATTGCAAAAATGATGAGTTCATTTACGTTTTTTCATTAGATATCATAAATAATGAAATAAGCAATACTTATAATTGGTCAATATGTTTTTTTAATTTAATATTTATTCATTTTTATTAGATTTGTTTTCAAAAATTGACATTTGACTAATGTGAAATACGGTGAGGCGGGTATTGTGGAACCCTATTCTACATTATAATTTGGTTCCACGATGTCTGTCTCCCGAAAAAATAGCCAATTTTCACGTGTGAATCCTGCTTAAAGGCTTAAATATCCGGTATTATCTTTTTTATTCTATGTGTTTTCTTTCTTATTCATCTTACCTCATAGACTTAGGTCCATTTTGACAACTTAGCAACAGTAATAGTAGGGATGTTATCTGACAGATAAAGAATTTTTGGTTTCATACGTATTCTATATTGAAATCGCCTTTAAGCTAGGCTGACCATTCGTATTGATTTCATCTGATTTTTCATTATCTGATTATAAATGTGTGTACTGATTTGTACTGATTTTTTGTTGCATTTTAAAAACTTACCGATGCGTCTATCAAAAATGTTTAACTTAATAAATTTTATTTGTTTATTGAAAGCATCAAACGATGCATGTGAAACATGATAAAAAAAGTCAAATCGGCATATACGCCGTAAAAAGTATGCTGGTTCTAAAACTTGGACCTTTTTGCGGCAAATATTACAATAAAAAAATATATTGTCCTGAAGTAATATATGAAGTTCGTGGTCCTGCAAAATACAAATAACTATTAGTAGAAATAAATATAACATGTTATTTAATTTAAGCTATTTTTAGTTATGACTACAAAAAAAATAAATCAGAATTAAATATAACAATAAAATTTATAGAAAAACTCAAACAATCGTCCCGGCTAAATATTTGTAATAAAATAATACGACATATTTGTGTCCTACATTTCCAATATTGTTACAAAAAATTGTGAAAAACTACCATTTTTGAGGTACAAAGTGGTCTTTATGAGCAATTTAGGGTGCCTATACACATTTCAATTGGTATGTTTACAAACGTTGTTCAGCTTTACCGTGGCTACAGTTTCGCTTAATATTGTTAGTAAAAAATTTCGATTCCCTGAAAGTTATGCTAAAAAAGTTTAAAAAAATAAATTTTCCTCTAATTTTTCAAAAAAAAGTGCAGAAAAAAATTTACTTCATTAACTTAGTTTGTTCACCAATTTCTTAGCTACATTATTGCCAAATACAGTTAAGCTATTAGACAAAAACTGATGATGACACCTTTTTTATCAAACAAAAAAAAAAATTTTTTTTTTATATGTTTTTTTTAGCTATTGGTAAGTTGTAATAATGGCCCTAAGAAGGTTATTTTATTCAGAAATGTAGTTTCCGATATGATTTTAGTCGAGTGGAGTGCATTTTTAAAATCAGCTACAATTTCATCGTCAGCACTCTTTTTCTCATCGATACTACTCTTATTGAATGTAAATTTAATCTATTTAAATAACAATTTCATAGAAATAGCAACCGGAACTTTCTTTTGACAGATGCCAGTTTTTCTTTTTAAACTATTCAAACATGCCATCTAGTATGAAAAGAAGAAACCAGCTAAAGGTCACTTTTTTGCTAACTTTAACTAAAGTTACCTTCAGTTATTAGAACGGCCCTTAAGCATGTAGGCTGAGTAATAATTTTTAATTTTACCTAATTCATTTAAATAACATCCTTTATTTTAAATTAATAAAAAAAAATACTAAATACTAAATACTATTTTAAATAAAAGGGGTTTTAGCTATTATTCCATATTACACAACTAGGGGTTTTCACATTACCCTCCAATGTTTAAAACGGTGATATTTGAGGTTTCTCAGATTTTTCATGTATAAATTATTTTAGTATTGGAAAAATATAAGTTTTATGATATATTCAGTTAAGTTATCAATAAGCAAATACATTGTAATCAATGCCGTAAACATTTTGCTTGCACTTTTTTTAAACCGTCAAAACAAAAATAGGGGTTTCACAATACCCTAAGTTTCTCTTTTATAGTTTTAGTGAATGTCGTTGAATTGAAAATTTTACTAAATTTTAGTCTATATGTATATTAATCACCGAATTTCGTCCTAACTCAAAAATTATATAAATTTTATATAACGGTATAAGGATATAATGTGATCGCATCTGACTAACTTTAATGTCTTTACTTGTATAAATATAAAAATATGTATGCAATTGTTTATACATTTTTATTTTGATACTTTGTAATTACAAATTATAACCTTTAATGTCAATTAAAAATAATAACAACTGTTAAGCCTGAAAAAATGTAACACATTCCTGCGGCAAAAACATTCAAACGCCATAATAAATTTTAGATTATTTTAAAACAACAACAATAGCAAGTAATATGGATTGACAAAAAAAAAACGAACAAAAGAAAGATAAACAAAACTAAGAGCAAATAAATAAATGAACGAACGAATTGAAACTACCAACATAAACGAAATAAACCCACAAACATGGCTAGAAACACGCAAGCATATGTATGTACATACGAACATACATATATTTGCCAAAAGGCATTGACAAAAAAAATATTATGATAAAATTTATAATAATAGATATGTACATATGGACATATGTATGTAAGTATTCATGTATGTCTCTATGTAAGAATGTATGCGTGCCTATGGCAATATTGTAATTTATAAAGCAAAAATTGTATGCGTATCTGGGTGTTTGTCGTTTATTGTTTTTCGTTTTTTTTTATAAAAACATTTCAATCATATTCATTTAATTGATAAAATTGTTTGGTTAACAATAAATTTGTACTTTACATTACACTAATGCACCAATGTGTGATGTGTCAGTGTTTGTGGTGTGTTCGTCCAGCGTTGAATATCTTTATTTGCTTAGCGAAATGAATAAACAGTCGTGGCTATAGTTACAATTACACAACCCCTATATAAATTTAAAAAAAAAAACAAGCAAAAATATGTAACTAAATAAATATTCTGCTTAAAGGTGCATTACGTTTGCATTATCCGGAAAGCAATTAAAAATCCTACAACAGGGGATATGATGTCCAGCAAAAAGCTAAACAAAAGAGTGGCAAAAACTACTTTTAAAAAAATTCATTTTGTAAAGAGATTATTTTAGTTGCTGTTTAAGTAGTTGTGTATATATTTAGAAAGCGCCAAAGCCCTAATAATAGAAACCGTTAAACAGTCAAAAATACGAATGTCCTACCAACATTCACACATTAACACCTTTTTCTACTTTTCATATATGAGTAGATATGTGTGTATACAAACAAACTTACGTAGAATGAGTAATACATACTTGTCGTTATCGTAACTGTAAACCGGCCCATCTAGTATTTTATAGAAAACAGCAAATTTAAGGATCCTTTAAAATTTTCCTTTAAAAATTCTAAAAACTCCGATGTTTAAAAGTTTTTCTCAAAACTTGTTGTAAGTTATAAAAACAGATAAATTATACAAATATAAATAAAAAAGCTATTTATTTCAAATTCTAGTTTTAAATTGAATGAAACTTGTGCACTTAAGTAAATCTCTGTGTTTGCTTTTTTACATTATAAAATGCGTAAATTAAATAAATAAAATAAACGAATGAAAACAAATTCAAGTAAAAAAAAATTATTTAAAACTTTTTATATAAAAAAAATTAAAATCAAAATGTAATATTAATTATAATTTTAAATGTTTTTAAAATGACATTTGTTATTGTTTTAATCTCAAGGTCTACACAACAGAACTTTCATATTTTAATTAAAGTAAATTTTTACATTTTAATATTTCGATGTTTAAAAAAAATTTAACTGCTTTATCTAATTCAATAGAAGAATTTAAAATTTTTTTATATAAAGAATAATTGAAAATATAGATATTAAATATATATTCTTTAAAACAATTTTTAAATTAATCTTAGGCAATTATTCGAAGGGAAGAATTTAAAACTCTGAGATCTTTAATTCGCAAAATATGTCGGGACCTCAAAAGTACTAAAAAAAATCCTAAATCATTGCTAATTATTTTCAACCAAAAATGTTTACTTGTACCTAAAAGAACGAACTTTGCTATACGATATATTAGCTACAGCAAATGTATGTAAATATGTACATATACTACTCATATAGGGCATGTTTAAACAAGTATGTTTATGGTTTGATGCACTTTTTCTACCACT
>NDXZ01024739.1:12164-27133 GCA_003055125.1 Paykullia maculata | reverse complement strand
ATTAATCACAAAACAATCTTCCAAATGCTAGGTGGGTACAATTAAAAAATGTATGAACATGAAAAAAATTTATACACATACATGATTATGTTAGTTTTGAAATTATTTAAATTATATATCAAACCAACTTACATACATCAATGAACTAGTTTTGTCATAATTTTACTTCTTAACTTTAATATCTTATCTCACTCCTTGAATTGTTCATAAAGGTTTTTTGAAATTTTTTACCTTAACTATTAATATTGTAAATCTACACGTACCTATTATAAAATCATTGTATCATATTGAAGTAGAAAAGGATCTAATCCTAACCTCTTTATGAATTATCTGAATGAAAATTTCTGTACTGAATAATATCATATAAAATAAATCTGAATTGAATTGAAATATATCAAACTAATTTTTTTAAGATTGCTTCGCAAACTTTTTGGTTGTAGTTTAGAGTTAATATCTTCACCCTTTTAACGCCCAATGTTCATTACATACGTAGTAACTCTTTGTATTTTGCACATTTCATAATTTGTTAAATAAAAAAGGGTAAAAATAAATAAACTGATTCAGTTGAAACGGTTAAATATTGATAAATTTACAACGTTTTTTTCATAACTTATTTATTAAACAAAAACAGAAGAGAACTTCGATTGACACAATTTTTGGCTGTGCCAAATCGTATATATCCTTCAATACATGTAAATATGTACTAAGAACCTGAAAAACTTATTTTTTTTATTATAGAAATGTTCGCCCATATCTTTTCAGATTCTGGGCAAAATTATCAATTTTGTCAAACTTCCTAAAAAGCATGTCTTATATGTAAATATAATTACTTTGTGTGTAAAAAAAGTTTTCGTCTTAATTTGCTTATATCTCGTTTATTTCTGATCGTTCGATATCAATAACGGGTCCGTAGTACATCAGGGAGCTGAGAAAAGTTTATTTCAACAGACGTACATACGAACATGGCTAAATCGACTGCCCTATCTATTAAGGATTCAGAATATATATAATTTATGGGGCCTCAAATTAATATTGTAGAATTTACAAACATAATGACAAACTTAAATATACCCTTGCCTCCTGTGGTGAAGGGTTTAATAATATAATTCTAAAAATTTTAGACTATTCCTGAATTTTTAGGAAAATGCAAAAGTCTATTTATAAAAAAACCGTGAAATTTTTTTTCTTAATTTTTTATATTTTTAGAATAAAGCTTTTATGTTTGTCTATTGGATAACAAAGTATCGTGTGTTATTTGGATACGTTTAAAAAAAAAACATTTACATATTTACCCCCATATTTATAAATAATGTTTTGTTAAACGAAATTTTCATGCAAAATTCGTTTAATCAACCTTTGATAAATTTTTAAATTGTTTATAAATAATTGTTCTTTAAATATTCAGTACAAATTCATTTTATTTTTTTATACATATCTTTAAGTACGTATACGTAATATGCAATGAAAATATACAGAGTTGCCTTAAAAGTTATTATTAAAAAACAAAACTTGTAATGGTCAAAACTAACTTTTGTGAATTAATGTTGCAGATATGTAATTTCTGTAAAATGGCATCACATGTTACGTAGCATGAGGTACAATTAATTTACTAAAGGAAATATTTCAATAAAAATTAATTTAGCGAAAATTACCTGTTAATTGGTTAGAAAAAATGTACCGCCAATATTTAAAATGTTACTAATGCAACACAGCAAATTAATACGAAGCTACAGGTTACGCCACGTATATGCTAGACAAGGCGTCAACATTTTCGAGATCATCTTCAAACATAAATTTTTAATGCGATTTTGGGGCTGAATATGCATATTAACGAAGATTTTAGAATATCCCAATAAATCAAAAAAATTTTTTATTGACGTTATCTGCTCTAAAACGTCATCCAAATGACAAATCAGCGATTCCAGGCAATATTAAGATTTATAAGGTTTAATAATTTAAAAACAAGAGGGATACGCCAACAAACTGACAAAGCTGCACCAATCTCCGAATTACGGACAATGATTAATTGCAATTTTAAGCATTTGTACAAACCGAGTGAAAACCTTACAGCAGAAGAGCAGTTATTTCCCTATCGTGGCTGAACGCGTTTCAAACAATATATACCATCAAAACCGGCAAAATATGGCATCAAGGTGTGGTGGTTATGTAATGCCAAAAACTCTTACCCACTGCATGGACAAATATATGATGGCCAAGCTGTTACGGGACGGGAAAATTAATCAAGACGAACGCGTTGTTAAGGATCTGGTAAACCGTTTTTCAGAAGCGGATGTAATGTAACAATGGACAATATTTTTACAAATCTGAATTTACTTCAAAATTTATGGTCGAGGAATATGACAGCGGTTGGAACTGTGCGAAAGAATAAGTCATTCATACCCAAAGAAATGTTGGCACAGTGGACAGCCTTCGGTTTTTTACCCAACATTTCAATATGCTCATACGTGCCGAAAAAAAACAAGACAGATGAAGCGTTGGCCATTATCTTTATTTTTCAATATAATTGATTTGATGGCATTGGCAGCGTACATTATATATTTTGAAAATAATACAAACATATAATTCAGCTGAGGCATAAACGCTTTTTTCTACAGCTAGCTAAGGAGCTATGTATGCCGGTCTTTGAAGAGCAGTCAGTTAATGTTCAGGTAATACGCAACTTTAACACAAAACTTGGCATAGCGAGCTTTATAAGTTCGGCTTTACAAGAAAAAGCTGACGATTCAACTTCAACGTCTGCAGCTGCTGGTGGGCGGAAAAAAACCCCAGGATGGAAGCTACTACATGTGTTATATTCATGAAGAACGCAGAAGACGCACCTGTAACATGTACTCATTATGTAAACGGCCAATAATTGCAATAATAAGGATAAAATTTCAATAATTTAAGTTATAAAATATCTAAGGGATTCACAAGCTAATTTATGATATCCTAATGTCATATGTTCTAATAATTAAAAATTTAATATAAACTTTCTGTCTATGAAAATTCATTCAATCCCAATTTGTTTATAAAATTTTTTCTAAATATAATTTTATTTTTCCTTAAATGTTCAAGCGTTTTCATTAACTTAATTTTTCAATTAAAAATATAGACGTTCTGACTACTTCTTACTAGTAGTAAGTCTATTAAATTTATTTACTCCTTAAATTAAAAATAGTCAGTTATTTTTTATTCATATTTCCTGTTAGAAAATTTCAGTGAAACAACTACACTTTGCATATGTCAAAATGTTAAAACCACGTGTTCAAATGAAAAGCGAATATTGTCTTTTTGTTGTAGATAATATCTAACAAATTTGATTATTCTACGATGTTTAATTATGTCTGCGTGTATGCGTTTGCAATTTGTTATTTTTTTAACCTTAGTTTATCGTAACAACACACGTGTCATAAATATGAATTTGAATTGATGTTGTGTATTGCATATCGTACATGTTTTCTATTGAAATACTACTTGTATAAACAGCGCTACTAGTTATTTTCTGTTCTTATTAGTTTATTAATATTGACATTTAAAATGAGTTTTGGTAGTAAATAGTGGCATGTTTTCGAACCCAAAAAAAAAAAAAAAATCTTTGTAAATGAATATGAATATTAATTTATTGAAAACCCACGATTTTATTTATTTATATTTTAAACATTAATAAGATAGAAATTTAAATTAAAACACGTTGTTTTATCTAGCTTATACCGTCTTATAGAGTAAATAAATAATAAAAGAATCAATTTGTTATATTCCTTGCAAAATCTTTATATATATAATTCTACTGTACGTGTGTTTGAGACTGAACTCCTTTTAAACGGCTGGACCGATTTTAATAAATTTTTTTGTATGCATTTGGGTGGCACCCTAGATGGTTTAGACTTACAAATCAGCCCGATCGGATTAGGGGGTGTGGTACTACCCACACAACTGAAATACATTTTGTGGCATATCTTGAGAACTGTTTTACCTATGGTTTCCAAATTTTGATTAACTCTTATATTATTTTCCTTATTCGAGCCAAAAGTTATGAGAGTCGGACAACGGGGTGTGGTATCGCCCATACAACTGAAATAGCTTTGATTTTAAAACTTTGTACAATTAAATCTTATAGGAATGGTTTAGATTCACAAATCAGCCCGGTAAATGGCGCTGCAGTCGGTATCTAGGTTATTTATCTATACTGCAATTAAACGACTGAATCGACTTGAATAAATTTTGCGTAACCATTCACACTTACAATACATTCATTATTTTTTAATCAAAAACCAAAATATTCACTAGAAATAAATTATATGACAAAACAACGTTTGCCAGTCAGCTAGTATTTATATAAAATAAAGTACTACTTTTTACAATAATATGATAGTTACAATTCCCATTAATCGAAAAACACCTTTTAAATCAATTGGTGTATTGCGCTTGATTAACCTTAGCAGTCTATGAGTCTCCTTTCATGCACAATGTATACATATGAATTCCTTTGTGGTAAACAAAGTGAATGTAAAATAATATTTAGTGATGATGGCCCTATAACCCTTAATTTTTGATTATACAGCTTAAAGGGTACCAGCTAAATAAATAAGCGTTCAAAAGAACTGCCAAAATATTGATGAAACTTAGATTAAATAAAACAAGGCAGATGTTGCCGATTTGCTTTTCTTAATTCAAGTCCAATTTATTTGTGGCACGTAGCCCTTTAAATACTAACTAATAGAATTAATTCTAGCCATTCTAACTTATTATAACTTACCTAAATATTACATCTATCTTTTTCTTACTACTATATATGCACTTACTTTGAATTTATTTCCTTATTAC
This sequence comes from Paykullia maculata, assembly GCA_003055125.1. Lineage (NCBI taxonomy): Eukaryota > Metazoa > Arthropoda > Insecta > Diptera > Rhinophoridae > Paykullia > Paykullia maculata. The sequence continues at coordinate 22,306 of NDXZ01024739.1, read as the reverse complement.
TACTTCATACGTTTGACCAATCACAAACGTATTCAATTTGGAAATTGAGTGACGATTACTTATTATTTACTTTCACCCAATTTTCATAATTGCATCGGTCATGTGTTTAGCAAACGTAGAAAGTAATAATTGGGTTATATTAAGTTACATTATTGCACTATTCAATAATGTAGCAGTGTGCACTAACATTGCACACTACACCTTTAACGCCCATTGTAGCAAAGGGCGCTTAAACACAAGCTAATCAAAAATATTTGACGAGACTGGACTAGTCAATATTTCTTATTGCTTTTATAGTATATCTTCTTATTCATTGCATTTCAATTAACGGATAAAAAACATCCTGTCAGTATATGAAAATAATGAAAAATTTGAAACGGATTAGTGTCCTTTTAGACATACCTAATCGCGCTAAGGGAAGATTCATGCAATAAGTGCCAAAATCTAACTATTATAAAATAAAGCATATATCTAGATAGGATGCCATAAGCTTTAAAATATATATATATATATATATATATATATATATATATATAGATATATATGCTCCCATTGATCCTATAAGGAGAATTGGGCCTCAAGCCGAAAGTGCCGAGCTGAAGGCAACCGGGCGGGTCACAGGTAAACGACATTTAGATATAAAGGTTAGCTGCGAATAAGTGTTTTTTTCACAAATAAGCAGTCCCAGACAGTCTTCGGATGCTTGCCTTGTTGGCAACATCGATAAGGTGAGTGAGTACCACCTTTAAATTTATACTCCTCGCAGCGTCTTTTCACCTAGTTGGTGCCGCTGCAAGCCGTACTGTACTTATATTAAGCGGTTCGCTATACAAACGTGGAATATGTACAGCCAGTCTGATGGCTAAGATGGCAGCCCCACCATCAGACTAGGATGCAGTAGACTAATCATTTGCTCATCCGAGATGTCATGATTAATGAAACCTTAAATAATATGAAAAGCTTTAAAATTAAGTTTCTCTTAAAAAAAACTGCACTCAATTATTAAAAAAAAAACTTTCTGTAGTATCTCAAGCGAAGTTGATCAGCTTCTACTACATTGTAAACTTTAGATTGTTCCTTAAAGACAAACTGGTTAATTAAGCAACGTATTTATTTAAAGCATTGCGATTTTGTTATTTTTAAAATCATCGCCAATAAAAAATTTAACCAAGAATGCAAAATTTACATGTTCTTTTAAAGATTTCAAAATTATATTGACAGTGAATAAACATCTCCTACAAAGAGATGTTAAGGCACATACAATGTTAAAAAACATTATAAAATCATGTTGCATTTAAATAAAATACTTTAAAATATAAATAAGAAATATTACTAAAGTGATATATAAAAAGGTACGTCCATAAACAAGAGGCAATCTTTAAAGTTTAGAAACGGAAAGGAAACAATAAAAACTTTTCATCAGTCAGTATCTTATTATTTTTTTGCTATTTTTGTTGGCATCACCCAGTAAAAACTTTGTTTATGTAAAACTCGGCTATTATATCACATATATAACAGCGGTGAGAGGTCATTACCACAATCATTATTTAGAAATAGAGAATAGAGAGTTACAACTAGTATATATCATTACTTCAACAATAGAGGATAACCAGCTATTAAAATTGTTTTAGTTTTTAGTAAATTTGCAACCGTAGGTCATGAATCTTTGAACAACTGGGCCATAATTTTGTAGTTCCTCAGTGTAATAATAATTTTCTTACACTTAACTTAAATATTACTTTCTATTAAAGTTTTCTGCTGGGCAGAGATAGACTGAATATTTGAAAATAGAAGATATACATGAATAGGGGCAAAGTATAAACATTTATTTCTAAAACAATGAATATGAAATAAAAGAAGCATATAGTTGAGAGATAACTTTACTTCTTAACACTGCACTACAAAGGCATTTACTTTTGGACAAACATAAAAAATCTTTATAAAATCGTGTGAAAACATTTTAGGGCAACAAAGCAAAACATTGTGTAAAGTCAAGTAGAACTCAAACAAGACAAAGTGATGTTATTTTAAAAGAACAGAGTCAGAACTAAATTTTATAATAACATTTGTAAAAAATTCTAATTTAATAATAATATATTTGAAATACTGAATGCCGAAACTTAGCAAAATATCCTTGAAATAATATTATTCTAAAGACCATTTTCATACAGTTTTTTTTTATATTTTTTTTAAATTGTCTTGAAAATACTTTAAATATTTTTACTCTCTCTCAAAAATATTTGTTAAGAAATAGCAAAATTGTCCAAGAGTCTTGCTTGGAAAAATGTATATGTAGAATAAAAAGACTGTTCAAAACACACATATGAATGCTTTGAAATGATGAATGACATGTTCGTAAGGCCCTTAAAAGCCAGATATCTTTTTTTTTTCTTTATATCTTTAAGAGCTGTAATAAATAGAGAGATATTATACAAATGTTTTTATATTATTTTTTGGTTTCTTGCATTAAATATTAAAATATTTATTTGTTAAAATTTTAGATTATTTTTTCAAGTTCCCTAACATTAATCTTATGTTGATGCGATTCATGGATGAATGTATGTTGTCGATAACGACTTAATTAAAATATTCATTACTTTAAGGGATATGTTTTAGAAGATCTTTCATATAGTAAAATATTAAGAAAATGTCTTATAATTTCAAATCCCATACATTACGTTTAGACCATGTCTACACTTTGTTGTTGTTGCAGAAGTCAGTATGCTATAAAATATATTAAACGCTCATTATTCCACTCAATCTTACTGAATCCCAGCACAACATTATGCATGAGTCAATTTTTTTTTCTATATTATTATTATTTTTTTTTTTTTTTGTTTTAGAAATATAACCTTTATCAAGTTTTTAAGCATCATTAATATTAATTCACCATTTAAATTATGTACAAGCCAAAAGAAATACACATTTTATCCCTTTTCAGAAAAAAACAAAACCGTAACATTATTTCTACATAGAAAGAAAATAACTTTAACAAACATTTAAATGAAACAAAAAAATACTGAAATACAAAGTTAGTCATCCTGTTTGTTTCCCAGTGGTATTACCAGCAAATGAATATTTAGGGGATTGACTAAGAGACGACTAAAAAATTCAAAAAACGTCAGTAACAAAATTCAAACTTTAACACATATTAAATATTTTACTTATAAACTATAATATTAACATACTTCTGGAGGTTGAAAATTAAAGAAGAATTTTTTTTAAACTTTTTCTCCTTTCTCGCATTCGACGCCGGTCGGAAAATTGCATAAGTTAATACATATGAGGTTAAAAAATGTTAGATTTGTCAATCAAAACACTGTTAAAAATATAGAAGCGATAGAAAAAAAAACTTCGTGATTTGTTTGTGTTGTCATATAAATCTGAAAAGTTTCGATTTTTGTTTTAGGGGACTTTAACAAAGCATTTTCTTATTTAAAACACGCGGTTTCTTTCCGTTAAATGCAAGTAATTATATTGAAAAATCTTAAACATGTCATCTGTTATGTCTATTTCCAATAGATAGTGTTAAAAATGAATTAAGTTGACAGCTTAAGAAACTATTTGTTATAAACCAGCCTAATGTACCCCTACTTGCCACAAATTAATTTTAAGCCTGAAGGCCATTACTCTACAAGTAAGTTTAATTAAAATCTCAGAATTGTTTAACTTTTAGTTAGCCAACATGAAAGATCCGGCTTGGTAAAGTTAGAGCTGGTTACTCCTTATAAAATTTTTAGAGCGCTTTGTTTAATTCTAAATTTATATGTTAAGCAAAACAAACTATTACAAAGTTGCCTGGACCTGGTAATGCTAAGTTTTATAAAAAAAAATTGAAAAAAAAAACATTTTTACATCGAAACATTGAATTTTCTAAGCAAAATACAATTTTCTTAGTTCAAAGATTCATACCAAAAATCACCTGCATTATATTAACGCTTTTTTATAATACATAAAAGAGTACTTTTCTGGGTTACCCATAATGTTTCCCATGTTTTTATTTGTATTAAATATTCTTACGAGTCATCATAAAAACTCGATTATTTAATATTTTATAACAAAGATAAACACCTTAAATTTATTTAATTAATTAATTAATAATATTAACAGAAAATATAAAATTGATCCCATCTATCACGAAATAGTTTTTTTACGCATTATTTGATATATTTATTAAAGATAATAAAATCGCTAGTTTTTGGCAAACTATCCCAGTTCGATCGTCAATTTTATAAGAAAAATATATCATTTAGGACTTAATGAAACCTAAACAGATGACACAATTACGCCAAAAAAACCAGAGAACTTTTAATATATACATATGTATAATGAGGATTAACTATGAATTACTATACCACCAAAAATATAATACATTTTTTTTTTTTTTAAATTAATCACTTAACCTAAACACCGCTTAAAATACTAAACATGTACAGAAACCTGTGCAAGAAGTAAAAAAAATATTATTAAGTTCAGGTTTAACACAACTTGAGCTATTACTTGAAATGTTCTCACAGCAAAACCATATAATAACAGTAACAGCTCAAGTATGTCGTTTGGCAAATAGTCCTTAATAACGCAGATAAAGTATTGACTCAAATTTAAAATTTAAAAGTATTTCTGTGCCACCCCACTTTTTTTGATAATAAACAAAAATCTGATTATATATTAAGCCTCATATTCATAAATGATTATTAAAGTTATCAAAGGTATACAAAACTAATTTTGTATGAGAAATCTCTCTTTTAAATCTTTAACAAAATAATAAATTGTTATGAATATGGGGGTTAAAATTTTAAAAAATTGTTAGACATCTATCGGGTGCTGCTCTTGTGAATAGTTTAGAAATAAAAAAAATATTTATGGTTTCTAATGTCTATAAAGAAATATAACAAAATTTCACAAAACCATCTGGAATTTCATTGTCAAAATAGTCAAGCGTGACCTAAAATTTATGCAAGAATAAATTTTTCGCCATTTGCACATTACAGTTTTTCAACTATTAAATAAAAAAAAATGTTGTTAAAATTATAGGGTCAAATGTATAAGGCATCACAGGCAAAAAGGGTTTTTTTTCGTTAAAATTCAATTTTAGTATTGGGTATATTTTATTCATTTTATTTGCGTATATTATATTTCAACATATTTTGAAAACGATTTAACTAGTTTCAAATCACACATTAGTTAAAGTAACTGTATGAATATTCAGTGGCCAAGGTTAGGGTGTCCGCCGGCAAGGTATACTACTCGCAGTAATTCCATCGTAAACCTGGCTGTCTGAGATGTGATACCGTTTCGTTGATACCACATGTTAATCAAGCCCAAAGCATGCAGTTGTGGCATCAAAAAGTTTTCAATCATATCACAATATCGCTCCCCATTGACAGTTACCGTTACGCCGTTTTCAGTTTTAAAGAAGTAAGGTCCAATGATTCCTACTGACCAAATTGCACACCAGACTGTCACTTTTAATAAATGCAAAGGTGACTGATGAATAATTTGAGGGTTTTCCATTGCCCAGAACCGACTATTCTGTTTATTCACATATCCATTCAAATGCAAATGTGCCTCGTCCCTCATTTTGATTTTTTCATGAAAATCGAGGTTGTCATGGGCGAGCTGTAACATCCTATTGTTATGTATTGGGGTGTAAATGGTCTTCTGGAAGAAGCTCTTGTTTCAGCTGAATCTTAAATGGAAACAAATACAAATCCTTGTGCAAAATTGTGGCCAAAGTTGTTCTTTGAAGACCAAGCTCCTGAGCATGTCGTCGAATTGAGGTTTATGTTTTAACGATTAAAACAAGTTGGTTTACCGAATATTTTTCCATAATAAATTTGCCTCGTCTCTACTTCACGACTGCCAAATATGAAGTGTCAAAACTAATGTTTACCAAAATGGCGGCGCAAAAAAAATCATTTGTTACTTAATAAATTATTAATAAAAATAAAAGAAAATAAAAACAAATTTAATATTTTTTCTTTAAATATTTTTGCATTTTTTTAATACTTTTTCTAATCAGATAAGGTTTATACTTAATTTTAGACTCTATTTAAAAATCACAAGCAATTTGCGCAAATTTCGTTTAATTAAGCTTAATAGTTTGGACGTGAGAAAATTTCACAAAGAACAAGAATTAAGAAATGCGCTTTAGATAACCATTCTTTGGCGAAATATGTATGTATGTATAAGGAGTGACAAACTTGTTTTGTGGCAAAAAATTAAATAATAAGTTTTATATGTTACACGTATAATATTAAACAAATAGGTTTAAAAAAATCTCAATTAGGCTCTCAGCACTTCATCACTGCACTTAAATATCCTCTCAATTAAGCCCCAAAAACTTCTTCACTTTTTTATATATTGCAACATTTAGAATAAAAAATCTAAATCAAATGTTTCCTTAAATATGCTTTACAAGCCCATACAACTTAATGCACCTGCTCTTCACTATAAATGCAGTTTTTAATATAAATATATTTGGCTTAAAGTTCAAAAGAACATCTATAAACCACAAAATGGTTGAACTAGTTTTTAGTTTTTTAAACAATTTTCAACTTTCGAAGCAAAACGAAAAAACAAAAACTGAAAATATGTTGCCATTACATTTGGTAATGTAATTACAAAAATTAGCAATAACTATTTTAATAAAAACCCATTATAGTTAGATTCTGCAAAAGTAGAAAATGAAAAAAAAATAAATGGAATAAAAAAGCAAAACTGCACTTAATGAGTTTTATCTTTAAACGTGCTGTTTCTCCTTAAAAGATATCTGTTTTTTTCTAGTCACATTTTACCTTTTTTTTCACGTAGATATCTTGTATTAAAAGTTCGAGTAGTATTGTTATGATAACAAAAGAGAAAATATCTAATTAAATGTATTTTTTTTACAATTATTTTAACCTAAGCATGAAGAAAAAATTGTATCATTTGTTTTTATTTTCTAAAAGATAAAAATGCTGCTCATTTCCTCCTGGTTGTTTTCTGTTTAGTCTTCCACTTTAGTTTAAGTGCAAAAAATATTTCGAAAAGGATCTTAAAAAATTTGACGAAACAAAAAGTAAAATAAAAATAAAAAACCCAAATGGAAAAATTATTTGAAAGAAAAACCAAAAGAAACGTCAAACATAAATATAAAGAAACATTTTAATAGATGGAAAAATTCAAATTCAATTTTGTTTTTAAAAATAAAAATAAAAATATTTAAAGCAAAACATTTTGTGGTATAAAAAATACAATAAACAAAGTCAGAAAAGGAAAATTAAAGATTAAATGCTTTGCAGTATACATAATCATATTTAAAAATATATATTTATTGTTAACTACAAGAAGGCATTTAAAAGATTTGAACCAAACTAATAAATTCTTAAGATATTAAGGCCGAAATTCAAAGTTATTTGTCAACTATTTGTAAACTTAAAAAATACTTATTGTATTCCGTTCCGGGGAACTTGATATGGACATATCATACCACCTGCCGAACGAATGCAGCGTATTTCAGGCTGAGATATTTGCGGTTCGGGAGACCTTTAGGCTGATGGCTGATATTGATATTCGCGGAAATATCGGTATCTTTGTTGACAGCCAGGCGGCACTTTTTTTACTGAAATCGTACACTTTTACATCCCTACTGGTGGGGCAATGCAGGAAGGAACTGTCTAGTCTATGTCAACTGTCTGACATTACTCTTGTCTCGGTCCCTGCGCATAGGGGCTACTATGGCAATGAACGGGCAGATGAACTAGGAAGGATCAGCTTTAGATGTCTCCAGTGCGTGTTCAGTCGCAACTCCGCTGGGGACTATTAAAAGCAGCAGCTTCAGTCACTTTCTTGGCAGAGCTGGGAATAGGTGGGAATGTATGGACACGTGCAGGATTGCCAGGCTGTTGTGGCCCTGCTTTGATATCAAACGTACAGTGCAGCTCAAGGCTGCTTGCGGTAATAACGGGCCACTGAACGCTGGGAAGACACGCACAGCGACTCGGGCTTCCATTCAATGTATATTGTCGCAGCTGCGGGAACGTCGATGCCGAGGAGACGGTGTTAAATCTTTTCTGCGAGTGCCCCGCCCTTTCGGCCAAAACACAGAGTTTCCTGGGCGGGTATATTCTAGGAGACCTTCGTGAGGTGTCTGAGGTCAGGCTGAACGACCTGCTGAGGTACCTGACGGTGAGGGGGTGGATCTAGTAGTCCTATTTTCCCATGGGCTCCCTGTCCTGGGGAGCGTCACATCTGTCGAGTGATGTGGTCTTGTCAAAATGGGGTCATCTGACTCTACTTGACAGTTTGAACGTAGCAAACTACCACGTTAACCAACTAACCAAATACAGGCTTCTGATGCCTTAACTAATGGCAACCTAAGAGCTGTGAATAAAATACTATTAGCTTAAACATTGCCATTAGTTAACTAATGACAGTGAATTTGGGCCTAAGTCAAGGACCATTTTAACACTATTTTACCTAATTATGTATACCCGAACTCAAAGACACGACTCTGTTATTTCACAAGATATGCAGTCAGGGAATAAAATTTTTATAATATGTTAAGGACACCCATTTTACTTTATAACTTTTTTTAATTTAATTTTAAAAAATTTCTTTAATGCTAAAGCCACTAAAAATACTAAAAACTCTTTTATTTTACGATTACATTACTAAATATAAAAACTATGTTTTTTCACTCCTTGTTGATTTAATCAACTTTAACATATACAGATGTGTATTTCACTTTTAGTCTATTTTACGATTAAAGAAACGTTTTTGTTTTCTTATGGCCTTTTTGCATCAACAATTTGATGTTATTTTTTTTCATTTTTTGGATTATTTTTAGTATTTTTTTTTAAAAGATTATATCCCTTTATATGGGTTCACGTATTTTTTTCTTCTATATGCAATATATAGTTTACATTTCAATCAGGTTGTTTTTATGCATTTTGTTTTTCTGTAGTTTTCTATTAAGCTTCTAAGTATATAGAGTGCTAGCAATTATTTTACATTTAACGTGACGTTACTGCAATATCAGCCCAGGAAATAAATGGTAACAAAAAACTAAAGAATTTCTATATATACAACTCTTTAGTTTCTTATTTAACACTTCATGGATGTGTTTAATAAAATGAATGGCATAGAAATATGTTTGCATTTATTTACATGTGAGTATGTGTATGGGTGAGAATAGAAAATGAAATATTTAATATGCATGGCTGGCTACTTTGACTGCAGTTAAGTACTTAAATATAATATAAACATATATGCGCATATGTATGTATGTAAGTGTAAATGGTTTTTGAAATAGAGATTATAGAGTAGGATATTTCAACTGCTTTATTGCAGATGTAGCGACGATAAGGTACTTCATAAAACTTTTTATTTAACACTTAAAACTATCTTATTCAACTTTTGCCGTTTCCAATTTCAGCAAAGAAGTTAAATTTTGTTACCCTTTTTTAAAAATAATTAAAAAAATATATTCTTAAAGATTTATGTAAAAAAATATGTATTTGGCATAATGTAGCATGTTCTCCCAAAGACTTTTAATTGGTGTCAAATTTGTTAAAACCGGTAAAGTTATTCAATTGTATATGTATTCTACAGTATTAGATTTTTTGCCATCACATTATCACATCTTTGGTATAAGCGTTTTTATTAAAGCTTTGTACAAAAATATCCTTTTATGGCATTAAGCTATTTAATGTTCAACACGAATAAGTATTACAAAAAACTTTGAAACTTTTAATGTAGAAAAGCAAAAAGATATACATACAAATATACATGCATACATATATATGTACAACATGTAACACATAAAGGTAATGGATAAAAGATTTTAACACATTTGGCAAATTACTTGAAAATAAAAATATTTAATTTTAATTTTTTTAGCTAACAATTGGAACACTTAGAAAAAAGCTAATTTTTTGTCACTCAGCTAGTTTTGTCGCCGTTTTTGGCACAACCTAGAAGAAAGTAAACTTATTTTATGCTAAACCGAACGTATTTTTTGGGACAACAGACTTTTCTTTAAACCTAGAAATATAAGCTTACGTCTGCCAGGCGTACACCTTTTTTATTTTACTTATTAATGAGTCATTTGTTATGAGATAATGCTCCTGTTTTTTTTTTTTTTTTTTTTTTTTTTTTTT
>NDXZ01024739.1:0-12113 GCA_003055125.1 Paykullia maculata | reverse complement strand
TTTTTTTTTTTTTTTTTTGTTTTATTATCATTTTTATTGAAAAACACTTTTAAATTAAAAAAAAACTCAATAAATAAATGGTATCAATGAAAAAATATATCAAAATATATTCTTCAATATCCCTAAAAGGATATTCAAATTTTGTTTCAGACGTATCATTGTCTTTAACATACAAAAAATAACGTTAACTTTCTAACTGAAAATTAGGAAATGTGAATATAGAGAAATATATATCATTCTTAAATTAATAATAGAGGTTGAAAACAGACAAGCTGAGCTTGCAAAAGTAAACACAAATTTACCAAGATGGGTCAAATTTGGTTAAATAGGAAAGTCAAAAGAGTATTATTTATTTGTCCTTTCTATTGAATTTTTAGGACGTAGAAAATTGTAGCACAGCTAATAAGTAATAGGTTACTGGTTTAATTAATTGTTTTTGTGTTTTATGCTTATTTATTTATTTTGTTATACCCTTTTTTTATGCTTTTTTAAATATTTATTAAACAAATTTTTCTTAGATATGATTTTATACACAGTTTTAAAGTCATTGCTTTGTTTCTATATATAAACGTAAATAAATTTAGATCTTTAAAATATACAAATCTCAATGTTAAATTCCCTTGACTAGCATAAGTTTTTTATACAGTATTTTAATAAAGAAAAAAAAGGTTTTCTTAAACGAATTTATATAATGTGGTCGTATCACATCTTAAAATATACATGACTAAAAGAAATCATCTAAAAACATTTAAACAATTTTAGTAAATGGTAAAAATCACTTTCATCAGTGTTTAATTTTTTTTATTAAAAAATATAATTTATTTATATATTTTCTATTCATTTCTATATACTTTGGTAATAGGCATACATATAATAAAAAGCTCTTTACATAAGAGCAGTTTTGACTCGTATCTTTTGCAGATTCTACTTTTTTTTATTATTACAAGTAAAACTTTTATACGTGCTGTTTTCAAACAAATTTCTAGTGTTTTTCAATTCAAACTTAATAGCTACTGTATAGTTTTGTTTGTGTTTTTGGAGGCACACAAAGAGACATACACGCAAATTGAGAGAAGTTCTATACGTACTAAGTTATATTGCATGTATGTGTGTCTGTGTTTTTTTTCGGGTGTATGTAAATTAGGGTGCTGCTGTTTGCTTGTCCTATTGAAAATGAAAAGTTCCTTCATAATAAATTTTAGTTAAAAAAATGCTTGAATTTTATTGTGCATCTAGCTTGGTGATGTGTAAAAACTCGTATAATAATTATCATTCAAAGCTGTTTTGCTTTAAATATTTGTCATGGGTGAATGTCAGGATGGCCACAACTAAAGTGCCGGTTGTACTAGGAAGGCTAAAATCGCAAGCATCAAACTAGCAGGTGCTGAGGTAAATTTTATTACAGTTGTATATTTTGATAAATTTGTTTCTACTATTTTTGTTTTTAATAAAATTTACTATATTTTTAATCATTACAGGTCATACGATATAAAGCACAATTTGTTCAAAGACAAGCTTTAGGTTTAAAATACAAAAAAAAACAATTCTCAAACAACAATAACATTTTTTTATATTGGAGGTTTGCCCTAATGCACACACACACTGATAAATCTATCAGGCAACTAGTCTTAGAAAGACAGTGAAAAGCGTTCTTTAGAAAGTTAAATTTATTTTAATGGTTATTTTTGTTCAAAAGACAAACAAACAAAAATAATAAAATATAAAGATTAAAAAATAAACGTTAAAACTGTACGGCTTAAAAGATTGAATATATAAAAAAAAATTCTTAAAAAAACTACAATAAAAATTCACATGCGTCCAGCTAAAAGATAATAAAAATCAAATCGGAAAGAATTTATATTATTTCAAAGAGAAAATTTAATGTTTTTCTACGACTAGATAAGATATGAAACTTACCCAGCTAATGGAGTTTTTAATTATGTTATAAACTGAGTGATGTTTAACAAAAATGCAATTATATGGAAACATACAAATGTGAGTTTAAAGAGAAAATGTTTCTAAAATAGTTATTATAAAACGTATACTGAAACATTTTTTACATAAAATGTTGTTTTAAGGTATTACATTTTTTTAAACAAATTAAAAAAGTATTTTTGTGCTTCTAAAATCTCACTGTACTTTTCTAAATTATTTATCAATTACCCTTTGAGTTGCTTTAAAATAAAACCAAACAAAAAAAACGAACGACAAAATTTTTGTTGTTAACTCATGCCAAAACTAAAATAACCAGAATATTATTATCGCATTCTTAAACAAAAAGTAACTAAAAATTCATATAATTTTAATATTAAAATAATTTTTTGCTTACAGGACAAACATATCATCATCTGCTCTTCTATATTCATTGCTTAAATACATTGATGACGCTGTAGACTGATAACAGCTAGTTTTATGATAAAAATATATTTTCTCTCTTTCTCTACCCTCTGCATAACTACAACCAGTTTCATTATGTAATAGTTGTTTTTCTTTTAGTAAGCAATTTTTAATGAGTTACAGTTTTAGCAAACAGCAAATGGGCAGGCCACGAGGTAGACGTTGTGTAGCAGCTTGGTACGAATATGGTTGACAAGAAACAGAACTGAGCTAAATTAAACTGGCTGTAAAACACTGACAAGCTGCAAATTTTAACACCCAGCACATTTAGTAACTTGACAATCACCACAATGCAGTGCCATAATGACACTTACACGCAAACACACACAAACATACATGTGCACTTAAGAACATTCTTCTATTCGAACTTATTCGTTTACGTAGCTCTCGCCCAACTTTTTATTTTGCCCTCCACCTACCAATCCTTTATACAGTTCTTTGTTCAATTTACAGTAAAAGGACATTGAAGTAGTATAATAACACAATTTAACACATACATTCGAATTATTTTATAAGTATGTATATATGTTTGTATGTAAGTATCGTATATAAAGAGCTTTATGGCATATTTAAAAAGACAATTGTAATTAATTTCTTTTGTTGGTTTAGATGTTCTATTATATGTTTATACACATACACATTATTTAACACTTATACATATGTATATCCACTGACTGACATATACCCTGTCAGAAAAAGGAGAGCTTATTTGTTGTAAGAATAGAATACATAGTTACTATTTTCTATCTATTATATGATGCTTAGCATTTAGTTTTAGTTCTTTTAAAATCGATTCATCACCATTGAAATTTAATCCAACCTTTTTTGATTATCAAAAAGAAAAAGAAAAGCAATATTTTTGTTAAATTGCAATTTAATAAAATGGGTTTGATTTGTATATTGCAACATTATTTAAGTAATCGAGAAAATTATGGCAAATAAAAAAAATTCTGGTCGACTAAAAAGTTCTTTCGTACGCAAAGTTCATCAAATATTTAGAATGACGTTAAACAGTCTAAAAAGCATTAATAAATTTAAAATGGAATCGGATTTAAGTTTCTCGAAACCTACTGTTTTTTGAGCCTTACAAGAACAGTCCAGTAATGTAAGAGCTAAGTTAAAGAAAGGGCCACGGCTGAGCGTAAGCTGGAATTTTTAATAAATTTTAAAATTTAAACTAAAATTGTGTTATTTTTCGCTTAATAAGTATTTTCAAAAATTTGTTTAAAAATATATTTTTTTTTAAGATTTAAGTTTGTAGTTGGGTTAAGCTAAATAATCTTATTGCAACACTTTACTAATCCTTATGCCAGATCATCAGAAGATTATAAATTCATTTTTCTTTAATTTTAAAATTTTGTTTATTAAGTGCATTGTCGTAAACGTAAGTGTTTGACGTATTTTCACATTTTAGTATGTATGTATTGAAAGAATTTTGCAAGGTAAAAGGAGATGCAGCAAAGGAAAGCGTTCGGAGGTAGAAATGTGTGAGTTCATTTGTTTGAAAATACAGTAAAGTTGACTTGGTGCCAGTTGAATTAAAAATGACACAATGCAATATTAAATAGTTGTATTGTCAGCAAAAGGCAAACTGACTTTCATAAGCAAGTTTTCAATGTGTAGTCACTATAATGAAATGTGAAAATACTTAATGGCGAACAGTGTTTAATACAACAAAAACTGATTCAATGAGTTTTTGCTATAAATGAAAATTGATTACGGGCAACGGAAAATAACATGATAATGAAATACAAATATTCAGCTGTAGTCCTTGTAGAACTTGTATTTTGCTGTAAATCTTATGTGTTAAAAAAATAAGTAATTAAAGAAAGATTTTAATTTAAAAAAATTGTCGAAAATACAATTAGTTCAACAAAGGTAAAAACTTCAGAAATCTTCAGGCTAAGGCCAGCAAAGCTCTGCCCTTTTTACTAACTGCCAATTGAAAACGTTTTAAACAATTTAAATACATAAAAAGCGGTGTTTACTTCACCTGTGGTAATTCTTTTTAACTTAGTTTTTTTTTTGTAGCAAAAGCTGATTTTTTTCCACATTAAACATTTTTTACTGTACAAGCAGCAAACAGGAGCTTTACCAAACGTGCTTTTAGAAATTTAATTACATAAAAGGTATGTTTAGTTATTTGATTAAGCGTTATAGGTAATCGCATTAAAGCAACTGACTTTGTTAGAATTTGCCTAATCTTTGGCAATAAATTTACTATTTACATATACATATATGTCTGAAACTTTTTCACATTCAAGTGTAGAACCCCTTGAAAATTTAAGGCATTCCAGCATAGTTTTCTAAACTAAATGCTAAGTAAATTGTGACCTTAATATATTCTTTGTCTTTGATTATTCCCTGGTAATACTAACGGCTGATATATAAAATAAAATAGTTCTCGAGATACGCTATTAATAGATCTATTTATATATTTTAATAATTTCCCAAAAAAGATAACTATAACCACTGTATACTCATTGTTAAAATATTAAATGATGCCAAATAGTTAGTTGCAAGAACAAAAACTATAGGTATATCAAAATGTAATTTAATCTTTTTTTTTATAACCGGAAATTTTTAAATACCTTAAAGTAATTATTTATTTAAGAAAAATAATAGAAAAAAAGTGTCAGCATTTAATTATTTAAAAATATTTTTCTGAAATCTAAGCAAAAACAACAGCAATAATATCTGAAAGACACAAATCGAAAATTGAAACAGTAACACATACATATCTAAGACAAAAAAGTTAAGGTTATTTGCTTATATTTATCCTAGCTGTCACAGTAATGATAAATGTCTTGGCATAAAAGCTCTAGGATTAAGTTCGCATTTAATTGAATACTAAAATGTAATTATTTCTCAAAACCAATAAAAATAATAAATTCGCAGCATATACAAACAATATATTTAATATACTTTAAGGTTTTATTGAGTTTTATTTATTTGTTTTAATGCAACATTAAATTGAAATCAATTTTGTCATATTTTATATTTACACGCAATTAATTTAATGATAAAAAATATATAAAACAAAACAAAATTTATTTACAATGCATGTGTGTAGCTGCTGACTGTGTGCGTAAATATGTTTTTGTTTTTTATCAATTTTTAATGGCAATAAATTTAAATGGGATGAAATTTAAATTCGAAATAATTAACATAATCGAAATGTTACGGCAGAAAACAAAATGTATTTTTTACCCACTAAGATCGCTATAGTAAATATAATACACATTTTCAGAATCATATTATCAGTTTCATAGATTTGCATAAATTTTCATATAATCTTGCAATTCTAGAATTTTAATCTCCTGTTTAAACTTAATAAAAACACATAAGAATGAAACACTCGGCTATAAAAAGTCTTTAGCACTTTCTACCATTTACATACAAATGAAGTTGATTTATTTTCCTTAATTTTAGAGATAATCATTAATAATTTATTGTACAGAGACTATTTTTAAAATTAAACTTAAAAAAATAATCGTTTTTTAAGCCAAAAAAAAAACTCAAAAATATTTGTTATTTGGCAAATAGAAAATTCTAGTTTTAAAATACTATTTAAATGGGATATTTTTAAAATTGAAAACAATCGCTACGGATCCTAAATTAAGGAAAAATGATGTAGAAATGTTGTAATTACTAAAGCCGCAGATCTGTAAACTTTCTTAAAAAAAAAAAAACAGTTAACATCTAAAATGTATCAACATTTGTTTACCTAAGATCCCTTCCTCCGTTAATATTTATAAAAATGCGTTGTTTGAAAAGCTTTTTATTAAGAGTATATAAAGACAATTGGATATAAATATTTTTTAATGAATTTAAAAATTAAAAAAAAACTTTGTTATAAAACTTTTTTAATTTTTATAAATTAAAACAAATAATAATGGATATATGTATGTACATATGTATCTATATAAAAATTATTTATTTATTACCCTTCTGTACATGTATGTATCTTATAGTTTTTTGTTTATTTAACCCTAAAAATATACCGTTATTTTTTTGTATGTTAAAGATAACGATACGTCTGAAGGACGCATGCATTTAAATATCCTTTTAGGGACATGCAAAAACATATTATTGATATAATTTTTATTGGAATTATTTATTTATTGCATTTAATTTTAATTTAGAAGTATTTTTCAATAAAAATGATAATAAAACAAAACAAAAACAAGTAACAGCGCTATATTTGGCTGTGTCAAATTTTATATACCCTTTACTACGTGTATTTACGTAAAAAAAAATAGTTTTTCTTATATCTCGAAAAAATTTAATTTTTCAAAAGGCATGTCTGATTTCTGATTGTTTGATACCAATAACGCGTCCGTACAACATCGTACAGACAGTAGTCGTCTTTTTTGGCTTATATCTCGGTCATTGATTAAGTGATTTTACTGGTTTTCAATAGCAAACATCTCAGGAGAATTTCGGATCGTTTGGTACTACTTTGGTGTCCGTACGACATCGGAGTGCTGGAAAACTCTATTTCAACAGACGGATGGACAGACAGACGGACATTGCTCAATCGACTTCCCTATCTATATATATACTTTATGGGGTCGTCAATGAATATGGTAGAAATTACAAATGGAATGACAACCTTATACATACCCTTGTCACTTCTCGTGAAGGGTATAATAGCAAGAAAATCATTAAAAAATATATAAATACAATAGCCTTTTTTAAAGGATTCAAAAATGCTTTTTAAAGCTAAAGAAATAAAAAAATTTGTAATTCATTTAAGTATCTATATATATATAATTTTTGTTATATTTATGAAAAAGACTTAATTTAAGAAACATTATATGTACGAGTTTTAGATCAGATTTTTGTGTTCTATACATAGAAGTGTCTTACTTTTGAAACATATCTCATATTAAATGCGTCGACTTTTTGACAGTTTTTATTTTTTGTTACATTTATCATTTTTTGCCGTATTAAAATGATATATTTAATGTTGTCAAAAGCAAAGCTTGCAACTAGAAATGACTCCATGATGAGGAAGAAGGTCGACAACTACCAGTCGACAGTCTTGCATCGCTTGAGTATGGAGTAAAGGCTTGTGGTAGCGCGTGATTCAGTGTATGTCTGACACCCGTCACTACCAGTCGGTGGTCAGACAATCACTGAGTGACGAAGGAGGTCGAAAAGGGACCCATAGTCTTAGTGGTCTGCCTCAGTATTCCTCCTACAGATGATAATAATAATTTATTGTAATATTATTAAATGTATTTGGTGACCAATAGTCGTATCAGCTTAATCATCTTCTTCTTGGAGTTTTTCTTAAATAGTCTTGGTGTTGTCATCACTTTAAACATTATTCGCCATGACTTCATTCTGTAATTAACTTACAGGTCTAGATGAATTTGAGTTATTTAAAATGCTTTGCGACATAGCAATAGTTTCTGCATCCTCCAAGCTTCGTTTATAACCCATTTCATATACAATTTTTAATACAAAAATTTATAAAATATCTAAAAATTTAATGAAAAATTATATAACAATAAACTTTAAAAATTACTTAAAAGAAAAAATTACACGTTTCCAACTAAACGTTTGCAATTTGTTAGAAGTTAGATTAAATAAGAAGGAAATAATCTGCTGATAACGACTAGAAGAACTGAGCATAACAACATTCTCTCACAACAAACGATTTTGATATAAGTAAAATAAAAAAAGGTGTACGTTTGGCAGACGTACCGTATTTTTTTAAGGGCTAATTCCGTGTGATTTTAATAAGCACATCGATTTATTGCTCTGTATTAAATATTTAAAATATACATTTTTGCAATAAGAGTGAAATCTTAAAAATACATTTATGTATGCACATGTCACCGAGTCGTATACACATGTATTTGTGTGTGCATTTAAAATTACAAACCACATCGTTAGATCGAGTAATACAACTCGTTTCAACACTTTTTATATTTGATATGTTAGTATAAAATGTACAAGATTTGCTGTTAAAATGAACATATATACGTGTCAATGTATCGTGTTCAATATTGTATTACTCTTGTTTTGCCAAACAAAAAGTTTAACAATTGCAAAAGAGGCCGTTGTAGGAGAAAAAGTATTTATTTTTTATGATCTATAAAATTTATAGAGTTTTCCACAATAAAGTTTTTCTCTGCACATTTACACACTTGCATTACTGCCAATACATTCAGATATATGTGTGCTTGAAGGCATACATGTATGTTTTTTGAATTTTCAAGTAGTTTGACATTATTTGCATGAAACACTGTTGTCTTAATTCTATACATACAACAAACATGCTTCAAATTTTGTACAAAGTTTAAGAGAGTAGAAGGGCATGTAAAAATAAAATGGTGTGAAATTGCAAGAGTAAGCAATGTTTAAAATTGAAACAATATGAAAGTGTATACACATACATTTACAGTGGGAGTAATGATGTGTTATCCTGCCAAAAAATGAAAGTCAGAATTTAGAAAAAAAAAATAAAAAATCGTTATTTCTTAATCACTTTTCTTAATCAAATTTTATAGCTAAATTTCCAATATTTTTATTTAAATTTTATGCATAACATACCCTATATTCCACAAATAACTTCTTAAAATAAAGACAGCATAAACAATTTAGTAACTCTTAATTTCATAGTGATCTTTGCTAGGTTTGTTAAAAAAGAATTGTGAAATTATTTAAATCTCTAATACAAAGTGTTAAGGGTTTGTATTTAATAAATAAATTTTTAACAACAAACAAATTTGAACTGTAAGTATTTCTGTTCAAATATTAGAATCTTATGATATTGAAACTGCAGATGTGCTATTCTGAAGGCATGTCTTAGTTAAGGTTTCGATTTCTTTTCCATTAAAGTTATATTTTATCATACTGTTAATTGGACTTGTTAGTCAATTTAGATTTTTTCCCCTATCCGTTTTCCATTTTTCGTTTTCCAAATAAAATGTATATCAGTGCGACTCGATGCAATAGTATTAGTCTATTTGTATGTGTGAAATAACAAATTTATATGTTTTTTGGTTTAGTGCGTCACAGCCTTTTTAATGTTTCGTAAATTAAGTAAGTGACTGCTGGTGAATGCAACTAGTAAATGCATGTTTAAGACATGGCCAAAAATTATGTTATTGCCCATAGAACTGTTTGCATAATCGAAAAACTAACATATTTCTTTTTATTTAAAAAAACACTAAATGAAGTAATAAAATTTGTGACAAAAATAAAGTTTTAAATAACATAAATCTTAAGAGAGACTTAAAGAATATGTGTAAATATTAACATATAATTTATGAGCAATACATGAAAATAATAAATTATGTGCAGAAAATTTAGTTACAATAAAAAAGATTTATCTCTCTGATAGCCAATAATTTATTAATCAAAATTAAAAAGAAATTTAATAAACATTGATTTAAGGGTTTTAAAAGTTAACAGACTATTTGCTTCTTTAAAAATTTTACAGCTTTATCTGTAGAAAATTTTTACTGCTTACAATAATTAAGAAAATAAACAAAAAAAATTCTTTATTTACAATATTAAACTTTGCAATAAGTGGCCTTAATAAGGCACTCACGCTCTGACCAATCTTCCTTTCGGTAGTAATGTGACTTCTAAATTGTAATGTTTTATATGATAAGGCATTATTCTAAATATTCCTAGCATAAATTTATTTTCGTAGTTTTTTCAAACCGAAAGTGTCTGCTACCGAAACTACAAAAAATATACCTTTACTATGCAGCATTTCAGCATTTCTCATCAACGCACCTCTGCAAAGTGATCGAAGTAATATTATTTCAATAACTTAAGTTTGTTTAACAAGTCATTTTAATTGGCTGTGGGTGATAGACAAAAAACAAGGGTAGAAAGTTAAATAATTTTTTGCATACAGGATCTGTACGGGAAACACCTTGCCGACTTAAGTAATAAGAAATTTTATTTGTTTTCAATTTGTGAAAATTCTCTTTAAATGCACTTTCTTAATTTTCCTCGTATTTAAATTCTTTAAAAAACCGTTGTTAAAAAACAATGGCTTTGTTATTACATGGTTCATCTTGATAGGAGACGCATTTTTTTCTTTGTTCTTTTTTTATCATATCTTAACATTTTAATGATTTTTCTATATTCCTTGTGTATTTTTTAATGTTCCAAGTAAAAGCCTCCTTATATTTCATTTGATTTAACAGCAATTATATTATTTTTTATAAAATTATTTAGCTTTTTTTAATTAAGTTTGTGAAGTAGACTATTCACTGAAGAACAAAAAATACTTATAACAAAAAATGCAATTTATTCTTATTAATGAACAACGGTCAAGTTGTCAATATTGGCTCTTTTTATACCTGCCATTAATTTTCTGATGATTTGAATGAATTTTACTTGAATGAAAAGATAATTAAAGAAGCAGAAGTAAAACAATATATCAAGGAAATAATCTGGAAACAGTCAGAAACCTGGTTAAAGAACTTTCTTTTTTATTTATTTTTTTTTTTTAATTTTTTCTGCAAACAAATTAATGCAAAATCTTACTAACACGTTAGAAGCAAAAGCAATAAAAAGGCACGTGATTAATTAAAGCATTAATTTTGCTAAATTACTTTAATACATCAGAGAAATCGAACTCATTTGTCAAAATTAACCTGAGTATCAAGTCGAGACTGAACAACAATAAAAGCAATATAACAACCACTTTTATATATATACACACACAAATATTCACACATACATAATGCGTATACAAAAATAGCATAAACAAAACAATGTAAATGAATTCGTGGATAATAAAACGGAATTGGATAGAAATTAA
Organism: Paykullia maculata; assembly: GCA_003055125.1. Lineage (NCBI taxonomy): Eukaryota > Metazoa > Arthropoda > Insecta > Diptera > Rhinophoridae > Paykullia > Paykullia maculata. The sequence continues at coordinate 916 of NDXZ01024739.1, read as the reverse complement.
GGTAAATGAGGAAATGTTTCATACGGTGCACTCTCGGCTATGGTTTCAGGTTTGGCCATCGGGTTGATTGGTTTGATGAGCTCGTTGTTGCTAAAGACGCAAAGGTCTAGTGGCATGGTGTTTAATGGCATTGAGGCTTGTTTGCAAATAATAAAACTGAAGAAGATTTTTAAGATTAACAATTTGTTAAAACAAAAAAGCATTAAAAAGTTTTACAAACTTTTTGGCGTAGTTTAGTTTTAGTTAAAAAAACAATTTATAGAAGTATATGAGTTATATTTTTATACTTACAATCATATTGAAATGAAGTAAGATTAGTGGCCCTATGCTCCTTGTAGGAGTAAAGGGAACAAATATATATATATATAAGATTAGTGGTTATTTCCAAAACTTATCCTCCGATTTAGAAAAAATATTTTACCTTTATTTGCACATCGCATTAACATAGATAACATTATTAACCCTTCGTCGTACACATGGGTCTGGCCAGACATTTTTGAAATTTAAAATTAATTTAAATGTACTTATAATTAAGCTACAGACTTAAAACTTCAGGCACCCCCCAAAACACTGTTAGCTATTAATGTACAAAACAAAACTGGTAAAAATGCAAATAAAAGCAAAAAACTCAAGGTGTTTTGTTTAAAATGCTTTAGTCCAGCCCGTCAACAATATTCCAAAATTTAGTACAAAAAAAGGGTGATTCAAGTAGAGATACTTTTTTCAATAGCCTTTTTTTGACAGATCACGTGTGAGTCGTGTCATGTTGTCATATTATTTTTGTTTAGTATTGTTTGGTATTTCATAATGAAAAGACTTACGCCTGAACAACGTTTACAAATCGTTCAACTTTATTACGAAAATTCACATTATGTGAAGAATGTGTTTCGTGCACTTCGCTCAACTTATGGTCAAC
>NDXZ01024737.1:0-14159 GCA_003055125.1 Paykullia maculata | reverse complement strand
AGAACTGCGACAAAACTAACACGGCTAGAAAAGATTTATTACTACCAAGTGCCGTAACAAGGCGTTAGCATATAGGGCCAATGCATGCGACCAGAAAAAATGTTTAAACTTTGTTAAGCGGCCGCATGTCACATTAGCTGTTTTTGTGACTAAGTTTGTAATTTTTTAAATGGTAATGCCGCTGCCTCCTCTTTGACATATTTTTTTCTTAATAATAAAAATAGGCAACAAACACACTCTCTATTTATAAAAAATTATCGCATAAACTTTTCTTGTTAAAAAAGTTAACAATAAAAAATAAAAATTTAAAAAATATATCAGAAAAACTTTTGATTTATATAAAATTTTCGAGAAGTGAAAAATTATTGACATCTTATGATTTATAAAATTTTTTTAAAAATTGTTCTTTTACAGAAAGTTTTTCATAAATTTTTTTTATAAAATAAAAATATTTTATGGAAAGAAATTTTAGAATAATTTTCATTATAATTTTTTCTTTGTAAGTGCGGCCACTCTAGTTTAATTAATATCAGCCCTTAATTTTTTTTCATTTCTTTCTTCTTTGTTGCCGTTGAGAACTAGTTGTTGTTGCACATTGATCCATTGACCCTTTATATGACATTTTTCCCCAGTGCATAAACATTTTAGTTGTTGTCGTTTGTTAAAGCAAAAAAAAAAAATTATTTAATGGTTCTTTTGGTATTCAGTTAAAATTTTTGTTTGTCTCCAAATTAATGTCTAGAATTTATGAACACTTAAATGCATTATGATGTTTTCTTGCTGCTTCATTGCATTTTGTATAGGTCACTGTCAGCGACGCATACTTAAGTCTTTCACTTATTAGTGATTACAAATCTAACAGGAAGTATTAAGAAATTGGCAAATGCAACCAGAATAGCAATTAAATATTGGAAAATTAATCATTTGCTTTATGTATTTTAAATTAATAATATTTTTGTTGCCCTCGTGTTTTTTCAAATTATTATTAATTACATACCGACTTATTTGATACATACAAATTCATTTATAGCTTCGTTTTTTGTGCATCAACATACCTGCAAATAGAAAAAAATAGAAAAAATAATTAAAAGCGAATTTTTACTTTTTATATAATAAACAACTAGCTGAGAGCCCCGACTACGCACGGAAGTTATTTACTAATGAAAAATATTAGAAATGCGTTTGGTGAAAAAATATATGTCGATCCAGCCGTTCTCAAGTGATGCGATCACATACATGGACCATACATACATACATTTACCATACTCAGATTTTGAAAAATTTTATTTTTAAGTATAAAGGTCGGTTTTGATACTATTTTTGTAATAGACAGTACCTAAAGGTTTAAAAAAGTAAAAGTGTTTCAGCAAAATGCTACAACGCGTTAGAGTTTTGAGATTTTAAACTTTAAAAGGTAATTTTAATGGGTCTATTTGAATAAACCTTCTGTTTCTTATAAGAACTACAAGAACATTTTTATATATTAGAGTAAAACATACTGTGTATATGAAAAAACACAGAAATTTAGACTGCCACCCACCCACAATCAATAGTTGAAACACATATATGTTAAAAAAAATTTGTTAGTCATACTGTGCACTATATATTTTCATTAGATAACTACATAATTCATCAAGAAAATTAAGGGGAACCACACAAACATTTTTTGAAAGCACAGTACATCTACGTACATTGATATGTGTGTTAATAAATACACTTTAAATATTGACTATCACGGACTAAAATAAACACAGTTTAAAAAAAGCAACACCCAGAATACAGAGCTTTTGATAGTAAGAAGGCAGTTTTTATATAATTTTTTAAATAAAGTAATCTTTTTATCAAATTCTCTTTTCTATTCTCTATTTATGTATTTTCTTTTTATCAGCGGTGCCACACCCCCTGCTCTAGGCAATTTTTGCTTCAATAAGGAAAGTTTTATTATAGGTAATGGTACAAAGGTTTGATACAAAAGGTATAGCAGATCTCAATACTTCTAAAGTAATTTTTTTATTATTATTTTTTTTTTTTTTATTTATTCCAAAAAATATTTCATAACAAATTCAAAGCCTCAGCGCCATAAAGGCATTAATGAGGCGAGTTGGCAAACATTATACTAAAAAATAAATAACAACAAAAAAAATAATAATAATTTTAATATTTAAGTAAATTGCATAAGAAAAAAAAATATAAATAAAAAAATATATTAAGTCAGAAGCTCTTCCAAATTTCCAAATAAATAACTTTTTACTGACTTTTTAAAAGAAGAAATTCTCAATATACATTTCAAACTTGGTGGTAAATTGTTGAATTCACGACTACCCACATGCTCTACTCGTTGTCTGGTTGTTTCTAACCTGCATCTAGCTACCGCTAAGTTGCTATTATTTCTGGTGTTGAAAACTTGTTGGTTCCTTGAAAACTGCACCGTATGGTATCCAATATTGTGCAAACATTTAAACACATACAAAAGAAGCTGTAACTTGTAAAGTCCATGAATTGGTAAAACGGATGGAAAAATATCACGATATAACGAAAAAGTAGAATGTAAAATAGGAAGATTTATTTGAGTTGTACAGTGGGTGCCACGTTCCTTTATATGGTTTTTTTCGGTTTTTGCTTAAATAAGCCTACAGATATCAAAGAGTGTTACGTTAAGTTTAAGATGGCAGTTGTTATAGTTTCTCAAATATCATAAAGTATATAGTTCTGCCATAAAATGTATTTAAGTTGTTTGGGCGGTACCACATCCTCTAATCCGATCCTTATAATTTTTGGCTCGGAAAAGTAAAGTGGTATAAAAGTTAATCGTACAAAATTTTGACGCTATTGAGGTAACAGTTCTTCAGATATGCCATAAAATATATTTGAGTTGTATGGGTGGTACCACACCCCCTGAACCGATCGTAATAATTTTTTGTTCGAATAGGCGAAATGGTGTAAGATATAGTTCTACAAAATTTTGAGATAATAGATTTAACAGTGCTCTTTACATATGATAAAATGTATTTAAAATGTGTGTCTCCTGAAAATTATGAACCAAACAAAAAAAACTTCAGGCAAATCGATCCAGCCGTTCCCAAGTGATGCGATCACATACATGGACCATTTATACATATATAGATTAGTTTTATGTCTAATCTATGTTTTTATGATTTATTTATGTCTATGTCTTGCCGACGTCTGTTTACGTCTGGTCTATATTGTTTTTGTGTTGTCTTTCTTGGCTTTACAATATTTTCTTATTTTTTTTTAAATATTTGTGTCTATTTTATAAGTATAAGTTTTATTTTGCTATTTAAATTTGATAATATTCACCACTTTTGTGTTTTTTTTTTAATCGCAAATATATTCAACCAAAATATTGAAAAGCAATTTTGTATTTTGTAATTTATTTAAATGCCACAATTCAAATAAATAATCCACTTTTATTTGAAATTAAAAATATTCAGCAAGAAAACTTAATTTTTGGTCTAATATTGAAAACAAAATGTCATTGAACTTTTACGCCTCTTGTTTTTTGCAAAAAAAAAAAATTAAATATAAATTTAGAACAATTTTAAACAACAACTAATAATGTGTAAAATAAAAATCCATTCATAAAAATCTAAATATAATTTATTTATTATTTAGTACTGGGATATATAATATACATAATTTAATATTTATTTTGCTGTCTAGAGTGTTTGAACTAAAAACAGAAAACAAAGAATTTAAATACAAATTTTCAAAATCTGAACATATTAAAGACTCTCATTTTGTATGTAGAAAAAATGGGTTGGTTAGGTTTTGTGCTGGTGCTGGTGGTGGTTGCGTTAATGTCTTGGATGACTGAGTGGCTGGTTTAATGTTTAAATGATTGTCAGACGTATTTTACAAAAGATTTGTTTATTTGTACAACTACATTTTAGTCAGGCAATATTTTCGTTACTAATAATAAGTTGTATAATAGCGTGGTAGGTAGTACGAGCTGGGTTGGTTTATGATTAATAACCATAAATTATTACTGTTATTTGATTTACCAGGAATACATTGAGCTTAATGAATGAATAAAGTTAAAAAAAAAAGATGTTGTTAAATGTTCTCTGTTTGTCTCTTTTGCACACAATAGAAAACTACAAAAGAAAATTAAGATACATAATTTAAAAATATAAATACATTAGTACTTTTAATTAGGAAATTTAAAGTAAATCTTTAATACTTATTTTTCTGTAAAAGTTTTCGTATTTTAAAAGCAGTTACAAAGCTATTGTAAAATAACCTTTTAAAGATTATTATTATTATTATTTGATAAATCAAATAACTAACAGGTTTTATGTCTAGTGGTCTTATATTGAGTAAATGCCTTGTTTTATGTCTTGTTTAATGTCATGTTAAATGACTAGTTTAGTATAATATTTAGCTTGATATATATGTATGTATATTTTAAGGTCTGTTTTGTATTTGGTCTTATGTCTTCTTAAATGTCTATTCTAATGTACTTATATCTATAGATCAAGTCTAATGTATAATATTTAGTTCTACAATCGCTTCCATAATGTCTATTCTGATAACCCGTCTAATGTTCTATCTAATGTCTAGTTGAAGGACCAGTATTATGCCAGTTTAAGGTGCGTTCTTGACTTTGGAGTAATAAAGATTAAAGTACTTTTGTGGAAGTACTAAATATTATCATTTATTTTGATAAAAATAAAACAATCGTTTGTATTTTTTAAATGTCTTTTTTAATTCTCTTCATTTTTTTCCCTTTTTTCTTTACTGCATTTTTTATGATTATAGTCATCGTATTCGAAATGTAAACATTTGTTTCGTTTTTTTTTTCTTGATACGCTTTTTAGTTCGGTTTTATTATCATGTCATGTCAATGACTTCAATACAAGTTTTTAATTTCTATAGTTTGTTTCAGTATTTTCCGCTGTTGCCAAGATGTGAGGTTATTTTATTATTTTTATTATTTAAGTTTTTTTGTTTGTTTGTTTAATTGTTTGTCAAATAATTTGCGTAATAATTGCTTTATTTTTTGGTTAAAAGGTTGTTTGTGTTTAAACTTAAATGCAAAATTAAAAAATATATATACAAACATACAAGCATGTATATTTTGACATTGACAAATAAGCAATAAAAGTAAAATATAAACATTTTAAATATTTTATTCTTTAAAAAAACCGTATTAAATGCATGTATTTAAATTTTATCAATAAACAAAAAATTTAATAAAACTGTATTCAATTTAAAATATTCATTGCATTTATCGATGCCAGACGCCATGTGTGAATTTAGTTCAATTTGAGAATTTTTTTTTTTTCTTTGTATTATTTTCTCACATTCATGATTTTTATTATAACAAATATTTTATTCAAATTTTTTGCATGTAGGAGGAACAAGTTCTTTTTTTATGTTAAAAAAGTCGATAATTATTTTTAAATTTTAATTTATAACTAGTTTTATTTATTTTTATTTGTTAGTTATCAGTTTAGAGAGTCAACGTGTTAGTTAGTGACAAGTTGTTTAAAGCCTTGTCAATGGCTGGGTTTTTTTTTTCGTACACAAGTTTTAAATGAGAATGTGTCAAATTGTCTGTTTAATTATTGATTAAATAGAGCGTGTTGTTATTAAAGGTAAAAATAATAAATTAAAAAAAAATAATTAAAGACCACATAAATGTTATTTGACCATAAATATGTATGTAAAGCGAGTGGGCGTTAAGTCTGCTACACAAATTTAAATAATGTTTTATATAATTTATTTCTACTAACCATTCGTGTTTTAAATACATAATTTAAAATAAAACAAATTGAATTTATACATAATTAAGATTTCTTTGGGAAAATTCCTATTTACGGGAATTTCTTAGTAAAACGAAAACAAATCGAGAATTGGCCAGAAGAAATTTATTAAAATATATTACAAATCTCGAACTTGTAAAAACTACAAAATTAAATGCTTTTTTCTTATTGATCGATATATTTTTAAAAATTTTCTACAAATAAAGATAATCGAAAAGTATGAAAAGACTTAATATCAAATCAATAGTCATTTTTTTATCAAAACTTTTTTTAATGCAAATGTTTTGAAAAAAAAATGATTAATTAAAGCTTACACAACCAACAAAAATGAAAAATACATTTTACTGAAATTGAAAAATGCATTTGCTCTTAATTTGCAAAATGTATACATGTATACACCTATAGTTGCTTCCAAAAAATTCAAATCAAATTGAGAACGTTACGTATTTAAAGATTAATCAAAGTTGTTTTTAGATTTGGAAAGATTTAAAAATAAAAATAAAAATAGAAAAATATTTTTATTGGTGAAACAGACAGTTAATCTCTATTAAAAAATTGTCATTGGTCAAATGTTTTTTTTTTTCAAATAAACGTTTTTAAATTTAAAACTCAAACCTTTTAAGATCATCAATTTTTTTTAACGTTCAACTTTGTGTTTCTAGGGACATAACATGAAACAGATCAGATTTTGACTAGACATAGACATTAACTCACCATAGTCTAGCCGAGAATTATAAAACAAAATTGCGAATTGAGCAGCTATTAAAATTGCTCTTAAAAATGTTGCAGGTAGATTTATGTATTAACTAAATATAAAGTCTGTTGAAATTAAAATTTCTTTGTTCATTTTTAAATTTTCCTATTTTTTGCATCCTTAATTTAAATTCCAAATACATAATAAATATATGCATGTATATATGTACATATTAACACATCAAAAGTACATGTATTTCAGTTTTTATACGTAATTTTTGTGGACCAAAATTAAAGCTTTTATTACAGTAAGTTAATGGCTGGACATGCTAAACGCAATCAGCATATTTTATATTGCATTATGAAGTAATCGAAATGAAAATAAAATAAATAAAATTAATTTAATTAATTTTCTAAAAATATCATAAAAAAGTGTGTGATTTGCGTGTGTGATTTAATTTAACTGAAGCAACTAAGCCAACAGTAGCAAGCAGCAGACGGGGGCAAACACTTAAGATAATAAAAACTAAATGGAATGGAGGATGATAAATGGTTGAACAACTGTGAATGAAAAAACTAACGAATTTGCAACCTAACGAGTGAAAAGACACTAAAACTAATGAATGAACGAACCATTAGCCCATTTAGAAAAAAGAAAAAAAAACTTTTTTATTTACATGAACTTTGATGTTGTTGCTATGTTATATGTTTTGTTGTTGTTTGTTTGTATGCAGCCTGCCCGATGACCCAGTTTAGTTTTTATTTTCATTACTTAATTTAAAAGCTTAGAGCAGACAGTAGTTGGCAAAGGTGAGCAAAGGGGCCATTAGAAGTCGAATAAAAAAAGGAAAAATATTTAAATTTTTTTTTAAATTTAATTTTATGTTTATTGAAAATGCAGAAAATATTTATTTATTTATCTAATGTAAATATAAAATAAAACATAAAAAATTTCCTTTTCTGTTTAAATAAATATTTTTTAAATAAATATGTTTATAGTATATATTTTCAGAACACAAAGATTTTCAAATAACTAATTTAGACAAGATAAAACAAAATAAAAAAACTTTGAGAAGCTCTGGATTGTTGTAACTTCCACCTCGTTAAAGAAAATGGATAGTAAATTGCATTACAAAATACCTTAAAAATTGCTCTTAAAACATTAGACAGAGAATAATGTTACTTCAGGTCGTGTGCTTTAAACTTTCCAAAATAAATAAAAAGTATAACCAACAAAAAAAAACAACAAAATAACAGATACTGAAAGAGTGACTAAATATGTATGATCTTGCTTAAAAAATGCAACGAAAGATTTTAATGTTCACGGAATCAGTGTATTATTGTTAGTAATTTTTTTATTTATTTAATAAATTATTTTTTCTAAATTCTTTTTCCTTTTTTTATATAGTTTATTAAATTTTTCTTAAAAGTAATTAAATATAAAAAATAAAAAACAATAAGTCATTAAATCCAATTGCTATCGGCATTGGATTTAAAAGCGACAAAACATTTTTTCAGTGTCATGAACTTTAAAATTTTGATTTTTTATTCGAACTAAAATATTAATTAGGGCCTAAACCTAATATCAAACCATATACTCACTTTCTTTACACGTTATACAGCATAAGAGTTGTATTTACAACATTGTCAATAAATGAAAGTTTGTACTTTATAAGATAAAATCAATGAATGTGCTTGTGCATTGCTTTAACTGGTAGTGCATATTAGAGTCCTACACATGGTCTTATTTCTACGCTGCTGCTAAATGTATGAAATTCATTTTATTTGCTTAAAATACTTCTGTGACCAGTCATAGCGGATCCAGAAGTTTCAAAACTTAGCCACTTTACATCTAAGTCTCGTAAAAATATTTGAACTAATGTTAGCAGAGCACATTTTGCATTTGTCGTCTTTTATGTGTCTATAAGCTGGCGACAATTTTTATTGACCATTAAAACTCAGTTGTTGCCAATAGATTGATCTAATTAATCTAATCCGGCTGATAATAAAACTTATGTACGTGAAACCCTGGGGGGTTTATTTAAACAAAAAAATGACTCTGGAAAAAATCTGGAGCGACGTGACAAAATGTTAATGAAAAGCATAAACGCTTTGTTTAAACTCTTTCAAACATTTTTTTATTACATTTTCTTTTATTATCATTTTTTTAATTCTATAGTATATAAAATATATATATGCAACACCGTCAACGTCGACGTCGCCGTCATGGTTAACGTTGTCGTCATTTTAGGTACAAATTATTTACAAAATATATACATATGTATATAATTATAAACATTTTTAATTTAAAACTACATAGATATTTTATATTTTCCTACTTTTAATTTAATTTTTCTCTAGCAATTTGTTTATTTTAATTTTTTGTTAGAATAATGGAGGGGTGAGGATGATTGGATACAAAAAAAAACAGTTTGTTTCTTTTGGAGTAATTAACATTAACTTTAAACAACAACTTTATATTGTGTGTACAAAAAAACAACAACTAAAAGCAGTTAATAAAATGTATTTTGAACAAATTAAATAAAGTTTTTTGGTTTCTTTTTTATTTAACACTTTCATTGCATGCAACTAAAAAATAAATTGTTATTTGGAACCCCATCGAGTGAGATTTTTCTTGACCAAAAATTTAATTCAATATAAGTTTTATTATAACAAGTGAGTAAATATTTAAATTACTTTTTAACACGAAATTAAGAACAATTCGAAAAAAACTCGTAAGAAAAAGTAAAAAAGGGGTAAACATTTAATGTATACAGAAGAAAATTAGCCATAACACAAGTTTTTTTTTTTAAATGCATAAAAAACAACGAAAATTAAAGTAATTATAATTTAAATGAAAAAAATGGCTTTAGTTTTCTTTAACAAGAATTCAATTTAATATAAATATTAGAAAATTTTCTCTAAATTGAAGAATGTATTTTTATTTTATTAAATTTTTTTTTTTTTGAATTTTCTGTAAATAAAAAATATAAAAAAAATATTATAAAAAAAAAATAATGTGGAAAACTTTATTTAAAGGGAAATTTATTTGAAAAAAATTATTAAAAAAATAGCAAACTTTGGTGTCCGACACCGAAATGACTTTTTTTGGGCCGTAGCCAAAGATCGAAGAGATTTCAATTTTATTTAAAGCTTATTCTTCATCTACTAAATTAATTTTTTACCATAATTAATTTAACTACCATAATCGTTTTAAGTTAAATGTTTGAAAAAATTAACTCCTAAAATTTAAGTCAGCAAAATGAAACTGGGGTATAAATATAAAAAAAAATATTAAGAAAACTTATTTAAAAATAAAACTTTTAACTTTTTCAAACTTTTTTAGGAATAACTTAAAGACAGTATTTTTTAATAACTGTAATATATTGTTACCTAAAACGCAAAACGCCCTAACAAAATATTGAAAATCGACTTTTTTATAAATTCCGATATAAATTACCAAAGTATATCCCCACAAAAACAATCACACCTACACAAAGAAAAATAGTGACTTTATTGGCAATATTAAAGAGCCCTAACTACAATACAATACTATTTACTTTAGCATGGTTGTTCCTTCACCTGTAAAATTATTAAAATGTTAGTTAGGGCGTTTTGCGTTTTAGGTGACGATATGTATGTATGTTGGAGAAGAGGAAGACATTTTTAATAAACCCATAATGTTTGTGAATGTAAAAAAACACAGTTATTGAGATACCAAACTGAAACGTATCCCATATGCAGTATAAATATTACAATTAACTATAGAATTTCACCAGCACGTTTAAAGCGATCGATTATGTGGAAACAAATTATTATCATTAATGTATGCTAACTGAAACGTTTTAGCTAATCCCATAAATATTCAATTGCGTTTAAACGCATGAGCGAGACCCTCTGCTTATGCACGCTCAATTTTTGATTTAAATTCAAGATTTTTTATAAGCACATTGAAGAAGTTTCAGCATCAAAAATTATTGTTTAAGTTATTGAGATAATCTAATTTTGTATAATTGAAGATCTATTTCTTTGCGCTAAACGCGGTTTGAAGGTTCTTAAGTACAAAGGTTTCGATTAATTACTTTGAACTTAAAAACACGTACAGCCGCAATCATTAGTAAATCGTTAAAGTTGCGTGTATTTACCAGAGCACGCGCAACCTGTCTAGTAAAACGATTATTACGAAAGAAAATTTTGATGAGCTATTTAAAGACTTAAAGAGAATATGAACATTAGCTACCACTTCAATGTTGGCAAATCATAAAAAGTTAAAAAGGGCATTTTTAACAAACTGCAAATTTGTTATGTTTTTGTTATTGAAAACCGCCTGTTCATGCATACATTTAAGGTTTTTTTTTTATCAAACTAAAGCTTGATTTAACTATTTTGTGTTTAATATGAAATAAAAAATTTATTTTTTTAAACCTTCACAGTTGTCAGATTCGAAAAAAATTATAAAACATAAATTATGTAATAAAAAATTTTAACTTTTTGCAAGCTATCTCTGGCAATACTGATTTGTTAAGTCATGTTTACTTAATTTAAAATTTTTTTCAAATAATTTTGATCTACCCTACAAGAACAGTGACGGTCATTTGACCGGTCATATGACCGTCATTGTTGATGGATATATCCATCACAGTTTCTATCACATTCTTAAAGGCAATATGAAAAAAATGATCGAAACTTTTGTGTACATTTTTTGCCAGCGTTGCCATTAACAGCAATTGTTTGCTAACATTTAAAAATGACCAAAATTCCATAAAACTAACCAAATTTTAATTCAAATTTAGCTAGATTTTTAAAACGGATTTAATTTATAAAACTTTTTTCTAGCTGTTTTTAAAACTTTGCTTAACAAATGTGTAGAAATATAGTCCCAAATTTAGATTCAGTCTACTAAAAAAATAGACAAAACATTAATCCAAGTTTGGTAGGAAAAGCACAACAGTGGCAACCTTAGTAGCAGCAATTGAATACAAAACTGTTGCAAATGTGTTAGTAAAAATATTGTGTTTGTGTTAGTTTCGGTCATCCATTTCTTGTAGGGTATGTATATTCTTAAGCGGTTAAAATGAATTGATGGTTTGTCATTTTTTCTCCTTTGCCGATTATAGTTTTATGCATATTTCTTGTTCAATATTTTACACATTTTTAGAGCGAATCAAAGATATTTTTAATAAAAATTGGTTTTATTATTATTTTTTTTTAACCTAGCGGATTTTGTGTGAACTTTTCATTAATAAAAAAATGTTCATGTTTAACCATCAGCTATAATTTTTACCAATAAAAACCAAGTGCGTATTTATTAAATAATTTGCAAATGTATGTGTTTACATGCATTTACATTCAACTTGGTGATTTGGTTTATAAAAAGAGCTGGGATTTGTGTCTAGGTCAGGTTTTTTTTTTTTAATTTGCAAACATACGCTAAACAAACGCAGCAGTTTTATTTTTGATTATCAATAATTTATATTAAAAATTTGATCCAAATTAAAATTAAGACCTAAAAACTGCATTGTTATTAATTATTATGTAAAAGTATTTATTTAAAACTGATTCAGCAAAAGACACCTTAATACTTAGTTTTTCGGAAATTTAAATGATGTAATGGCTTAAAAATTCATATAATCATCATTTTGTAATTTTTTTTTGTATTTCATTTAAGAAAGTTTTTTTAGATCAAAAACATATGAAAGATTTCTCTAAAGTTTAAAAAAATAAAAAAATTGACAAATTACACGATTGACCGAACTATTCTTCTTTCTTTTGTTAATTTTTTTTTTAATATTTGTTGTATATTGTTTAAACAATTGTATTAAGTTTGCCTATACAGTACCGTGCCTTTTAACAGCAGTGCATTGTTGTGTTTAATTTAGTAAAGACGTCACTTAATTAAACACATTTTTAAGCAAAGTTAAAATATAATTATTTTCTCATTTAAATTTTTATTATATTCACAGTGAAGTATGCCCCCAATAATGGGATGTATTTTTAATTTTTGTTTACACTATTCATTGCGTTAGAGATTTATTTCAATTTAAAAAATTTAATAATAAATTATGAATTAAAACCAAAATATTAAATACCTATTTTTGTATTGGGAAGTTATCTTATGCCGCTATTGTTAATCAAATTATTTTTGAAGTTTAAAATAAATTATTTATAAAAAAGATTTTTAAATTTGACTAAAAAAATTTTTAATATTTTGAAACTAAAATTCTCATAAGAAAATCCAACCCTACGACCCTTATAAAACAATAATTTGAACAATTTTTTTATAAAGTGTAAATATTAAACGAACTTTAAAACGAGGAGTAACGCAAAAATAAAACTGTGCGACATTGAAAGAAGAAAAAACAAGAAAAGTTTGAAAATCGTATATATCCTTTTTTGGAAATTTAAAACAATATTTTTTTTATTTTTTCAGATCAAAGATGCGTTTTTGTTACTTTTGTTTTAATTTCTGTCATCCCATACGAATAGCGTAAACTCAAACAAATCAAATTATAAAATTGTTCTTCTCTTTTTAAGATACAGACACAATTTAATTTTTTTATAATAATTTTTTTTTAGAATTTTTCGTACGTTAAGTCGTATCGTACAAATTTCGCTAAATAGCCATTTTAACATATTTTTCACGATATTAAATCATCATTGAAAACGATTTATCAATTGTGATGACAATGATTACTATCACCATTTTTTGTTTTGTGTTGTTAACCTTTGCCCATTAATATGTATTTCTTCAAGAATTCTGAAGTCGATTACAAACATTAAGCTACAAAATTTTAGCAAATTCAAAATATTTAATTTTAAATATAAAAAGTTTTTAATTAAAAATGCTTTAAAGAAAGTAATCCTAAACTAATCTTAAGTAGCTTTTTAAATAATAATGGATTTAAAAGTCAAAAATATTAAAGTCTTTTAAATTACACCGTTACTGTATTTCGTATTTATTTCCACAGTTGACTAATTTCAATATAAACAATGTTAAAAAATAAATAAATTAAAAAAAAGTTTACATATTATAGCTACTTATATAAAATTGTTTCGAATAAGTCACACACAAAAAAGAGTAAAGAAATATAAAACTGCATAATCAGTTAAAATTTTCTTTTGTTTGTTTTCAATATACAATGAAATTAACAAAAACAAACACACACAATAAAATCAAAAAGCAGAAAAATATTTAAAAACAATATTATTAAAGATAAAAATGACAATGGAATTGAATTTGAAATGACAAAGTAGTCTTTAAACTCACTCCTACTTCGATAATAAATTTTTCTTTCTTTCTTTCTTTATTTATTTTAGTCATTTATACTTTTCCATACGTTAGTTTTAATGATGATTTAATGTTTACAAGCATGAAATTGTATTTAATTTAAATTACATATAAATTTCGTTTGCATTTTCATTTAGTTTTCATTTTCGCTGTAAACATTTCCATTTGAAATATTAATTCATTTTTATAGGATTAGATTTTCTTAATTAGTCTAATATATGTACATATGTATGTATGTAAATTAAGACCAAAATGATGGATTATTCACTAATTTTGGGGCGTATTGTTTGTTTTTTTTTTTATTGATAATTCTTGAGTAAGTAATTTTCAAATGCTATGCTTTTTGATGTCTTTTTTATTTTCTTCTAAACCATTTACAAATGCGGGTTTTG